>CAJHQP010002411.1:0-86974 GCA_905132765.1 Moricandia arvensis
CAACGATGATGATGTGTATCACTTAAAAAGTAGATATGTCAAAGATGAAACTATCGTTAGAGATAGGTTAGAGATATAAATATGTTAAAAACGTCATTGATAATGATTATGTGAGAAACCACCATCGTCATCACTGATATGTTTGAAATTGTTATTGTCAAAGATGATATATTTAAAAAAATCTTGTAATTTAAAGAGAATATTATGATTTTTTAATTTTTAATTTAGTGATTTTTATTTAATTTTTTTTATTTTCTAATTTCCTTATTTTAATTTAATTTTGTTTTGATTTTTTGAAATATTTTTTTAAATTTTGTGATTTTCTAATTTATTTTATAATATTTATTTAATTTTTCTGATTTTTTATTTTAGTTATATGATTTTTTATTTAATTTTTCTGATTTTTATTTAATTTTTGTTTATTTTATTAATTAAATAATTATTATTTTCGGAAAAAAAACTGACTTATCATAGGTTTACCTGTTTTACAGGTCAACTTTTTACTTGATGTAAAAGTTAGCCAAGTTGAAGGTTTACTGTGATACAATTGCCACTTTGGAGGTTTAAAGTGATAGTCGAAAAAATTGAAGGTTTAAAGTGTCAGTGAGTGCCACTTTGAAGGTTTTTTATTCGATTTTCCCAAAGTTAAAATTAAGGAAAAACACAAATCATGCACAGATTATGGGTGTACCGTTAAGATTTTGACACGTGGTGGCATCCAGTAACAGAGCAAACCTTTCACGTGCCCTAAAACTCTGTCGGGGATAAGTATTCGTTTTATATAGACCACAAGTTCTAGACAGCCATCAGCGACGTCGACGCGGACTATGGCCTATGGGCTTTGTGTAAACACCCACGATTTTGCCCTTTAATAACGAACATGCCACCACCAAACGAATTATTTTTTCGCACGAGGACCAGTATCGTAAATAGTAACTACTTTCGGGACCAGGATTTGAAGAGGACAACGTTAACGCCTTCCACTAACGTCGCCGTCAACCTTTATTAATTCTTTTTTTTTCGGTTTAAATTTCGCTCCAGCCGTAAGGAAAACGTGCCGGAAGTGAAACTTGTTGTACCGAACATTGGTTTGGTTATGAATTTGACGAATAATAATTATTCTTTTTCTTTTTTCCAAAACGAATAATTATGATTTATTTATTAATTCGTACGTGACAAACAAATTATTTATGAAACATATATTCATCACCCATGAATAGCTAAGAAATGAGAATATTTTAGCTAATTTTAACCATCGAAGTAAAGATAAAATGATAAGATAGTTAATTATTTACAATTCATTATTATTAGTGAATTACCGTGGAAAATACTATGATTACTTTTTGGCTAAAGCTCAGAAATATTAATTTATAGGTGCTAAAGTTTATATAAAATTTAGAATTATTAAATTGATATAATAAAGAATGAATATGAAATTTTATTTTTATGTTTTAGACGGCTATATAGATAGGACCAAGTCCAACTAAAACCATCATAAATCTTCTCTGGTCCTTTGTCAACCAAAAACAAAAATCTTCTCTGGTAAATTGAATTAGCATGTTAGGTGCAAATAGCCTCGTGACAAATATTATTTATTACGCACACATCACTATCACTCTATTAAAAATAATAAACAAATTATTTTTATAAACACGTTATTTGTTTGACTTAATAATTTTATTCGAGAGAGCTTAAAACCACAGAAACCTATTGGCATAAGTAACTCATTTATCCTCTTTGTAAGTTGTACTCTTCGATTTTAACGTGTGGAAACAACCACTTCGAGTTGTTGCAACGCTCTCATCAGAGTATGTCGGCCAGACAAGCGCCGGAGAAGTCTAGTTTCTCCCGGAGATGTAGTTTGCTCAGCCGGTACTTGAGGGAGAAGGGAAGTTTTGGGAATATTGATATTGGGTTGGCTCGAAAACTCGATCTTGAGCTCACCGGAAAATCTGATCTTAAAGGTATGTCTTTCTCTCTCTCTCTCCTCTGGTGGCCGCCGCCGCGCCGCCGACAAAGACCAAGTTTTGTTTTATATCTTTATTCAGTTGCGTAATAGATTTTTGCTTATAATAAAATGTCACAAAAAAATGGAAAAGTATATTAAATATTCGGTTTTCGTTGAAATATAAAATTTGAAATTTTAACATACTTGCTTTGAACATGAACATATAAAGGGATGTACTGAATATGAAATTTGAATTGATTTGATTTTTAATGAATTTTTGTGTGATTTTTGTTAAACAACTATAGAATCTCGTATAAAACTATGAGATTTAAATTTTTACTTTTATAATTAATAAATTCTTTTCAAATACAATAGAAACACTTTAAATCTCTAATTTTAATTTTGTTCAATAATAGGTGAATTTCAGAGGTTGTTTTATTAAATGATAAGTTCAATTACACTAAATTTTAAAGTATTTAAAAAAATCTATGTTTGAATAACAGTGAATTTGTTATTGGAATACAAATTACCTCAAATTCCTACCTGAATACATCCCTATAATTTTCAAATTTAATATAATTGGTTTTACATCTTCATTTTAATTAAATTTAGTGTATTTTTATTGATATAGGACAACAAAATGAGATAAAGAAGGTAGACATCTCTGTAACCAGACCCTTCGATGTGGCTCAGAAGGTTTCAGTAGTTGAAGCTTCTACTTCCTCCGGAGGCAAACCCAGTGATGTCAATCTAAGGTATATGGTCTTGATCTTGTGGTATTAAATAATAGTCTTGGCTCTACTATAAACATTTTGTCAAAATGTGTAAATAGATATGTGGGTTTTGAACAATATACCAATGGTTTACTTTGGTTTCAGTGAACCAGCAAGTGTAGTACCGGACCCTGGAAACTCCCAGTTGACCATATTCTTCCGAGGGAAAGTTATGGTTTACAACGAGTTTCCTGAAGACAAAGCCAAAGAGATAATGGAAGCAGCAAGAAAAGCTTACCATGTTGCTGTTGATTCAAAGAATACTCAGAATATAGACATGAACATGAGCAACAAAAGCAACGTTGTGATCTCTGACCTGAACGAGCCAACTAGCTCCGGGACCAACAACGATGATCATCATCAAACAGGACAGCAACACCAAGTCGTGGAACGTATTGCAAGAAGAGCCTCTCTTCATCGATTCTTTGCTAAACGAAAAGACAGGTATATTAAACCGGACTCATAAAACCTAACCTAACTATGGTTTTAATTTGTTTGTCTTGAATTGTATATTATATAACATAACTTACAAGTTTTTGGATGTGTTTTAAATTTTCAGGGCTGTGGCTAGAGCTCCGTATCAAGTAAATCAAAGTGGTGGTCATCTTCCTCCCAAGCCACAAAAGGTTGGTCCATCTGTAGAGCCAGGACTACCCTTGGGACAGCCTGAGACTCCACCAAAACCAAAGAGACATAACGAGATGTTGATGGAAGTGGACGGTGAAGAAGGACGGTGTTCAAAAGATCTTGAACTCAAGCTTTAGAACATATAAAAGTTCATGAGTTCATGTTTGCACTTATTTAGGATTTAAAGGCATATAATAAATGTTTAGATTCTTTGAAGTTGTGTTACCTAGTCATACTTTTCTATATATATATATACACTCATTTCTCAATCTAGTTTAGATTTTTTTTTAAATTGTCATTTAGATTTTCATGTGCTGGAAGATATTGGAATGTATTCCAAAAAACATTATAGAATGTCAAAGCCTCGTCTCCAGCTCCTGAAGTATGTTTAAAAGTGAATGTTTTCATCTGGCTGTGCCTTCAATGTTTTCTAAGTTGGATGCAGAGTTCCATAGTTGGGCTTGAGAATTTCTGAGCCCAACTGCAACATGACAAGCATCAATGCACATATACTTTCTTTTCATCAATGTTCACAAGCTCATAATATATAGAACCATTGAAAGCATCCAAAACATAAAGTCTGACCCAAGGTTGTGGCCAGGTCAGTGGAGGCAATTTATTAGAGTTTGGGCTGATCTTCAATTTATAAAGTTTCAGCCTTTTGGGCTTAAGCATTAAACTCTTCTCTCAGGAACTACTATAGTTTTTACAATGGAAACCCTTTGAATGATTTATTTCTAACTGCTTTCTTGGATAAATTCATGGAGAAGAAACCAAAGCAAAAACACTTGGCATGGTGCTCCCAGATTGAACCTTCCAAGATGAGTAGTACAAAGCAATCAAAGAAGAAGAAAAAGAAGAAGAAGCCGCTGAAGAACTTTATAATGTGAAAGAGTAATGTTGAACTTGAGGATGTTGATGAGAGTGACAATGAAGACATTGAGAATATGTTGGATGATGAAGCTGTGGAAGAAGAGGGAGGTGAATATATGACTATGATGATCTAGATAAAGTACTTGGCGATGATGATGATGATGATGATAGACCAAGACGAGAAGGATGATTCAAAGTCTAAAAGAAAAGTAACATCAGAGACAAAAGTTCAAAACATCAGACTAGGTCAATGTCGTTGGTAGCTTGAGGCATAAAGTAAGTCTCGTTGCTTGCTATACAAGGGCTCTTGTGTTTTTGTGAGTATTGTTCTGAAACGTTGGAGATAATTACTCCAATTTTATGGTGTCTTATTTTAAAATTTATTCTACTTTTAAGTTTTCATAACTTTGAAGGAAAATTTTATACAATTATATTTTTGTTTAGTTACTTTTTTGAAACCATTGTAAAATTATCCTTATATACCCATAAATGTTTCATCAACTTTGAGTTGTTTATTTATTTATATTTAGATACAAAATGTGCAGAGTTCAAGCTGATATAGAAGTAATTTGGTGGTTAGTTAAATCATCTTAGATCTTTAATTGAGTGGTAATGATTGAGACATGCTTAGATCAAGTCTAACCTTAAAATCCTACTTTTTAGGGGAAGAAGCTAACCTCTTATTTAAAGTTTTAAAACATTTCCAAACCTAAACCCATCATCAAAAAGTAGAATTTAAACATTTCTTTTAGTTAAAAAAAAAACCTAAAGCGTTTCCAAACTCATAAATGTATGTATTAATATATTAATGTATCATAATATACATTTATATCCGGCGACAACCACATTAACTGGTTAGCAACAAAATTAAATTACAACAACTACATTAAGCATTTATAGACATATACTTTAAGGAAACAATACCTTATTAAGTTGTAACGAAACTTTATGTTATTTCATTATGAGACATGTAATAAATGTATGAAATACAGATTACTATATTTAGACCAAGTCTAGAAAAATGAAGTAGATTAGTTGCACAATTGTCGCGCACTTACATCAACAACGCCATCCCAACTGGCTTGTCTCTGGATGTTAAAATGGGCTCAAAGCCCGCGGGCCTAACGGGCTTAGTATAAACGGGCGGACCCGTACCCGTTTATTATGATATAAAAAATAAACGGGTTTATACGGGTCCGCCCGTTTAGGCCCGTCTCGTTAATGGGCATACCCACTAAATAAATGGGTACCCATTTAGACCCGTTTAAGATTTTTTTTTTAAAAAAAAATTATATTTAAAACGAATTTTTAAAAAAAAATTAAAATTTTTTTTTATATATTTTGTGTGTTTTGAAACAAAATAGTTATATTATATATAGTTTTTCCTTTTTTCTAGAAGATGATTTAGGTTATAATAATCTTTAAAACCTACTAGAATTTGTTGATATTTTATGATATTATGAACTAATTAATATTTATCAAAAGTAGAATAGATTTTTTCAAATTTTGCTTTAATTTGAATTTTTATTTATTGTAAAGTTATAAAATCAAATAAAAACTAATAAAATTACATTAAAGTAGGACAAAAGATTATTTAAAAAAATAGAATTCACAAAAAAAAAATTAAATGGGCCTAAACGGGCTAAACGGGCACTATCAACATACACGGGCTTAGTTCTAAACGGGCTTGATATTAAACGGGTCTAAACGGGCCTGACATTAAACGGGTCTAAACGGGCAGGGCCTAAACGGACAGGGTCTAAACGGGCCCGGGTAGCCCGTATTAACATCCCTAGTCTCTACTTTAATTTTGGACTCTAGTTATATGATCTAAGTATTTCTCTTAAATAAGTTTGTAAACCTTTTAGTAATATATTTAAATCTCAAGACAAAAAAATTGTTTTGTGTTCAAAGAAAAAGACAAAGAAAATTGTTAAAAGTATTTACCTTAGATTATTGAGTAATATCTATATGAATTATGATGCTACTTTTTCTTGTTTAAATTAGCATAACTCGATTTAAGCAAATCATTAGAATAATTACGGATCAGAAGTTAGTATTCAAGAATTCAAGTTGTTTGTCTATTTCTTGTAATGCATGTGCATGTGTCACTTTCCTTTCTTAATCTTTTATAAATTCACTCATTAAACAAAAACATACTTAATAAAAAAATAATCACCCTTGATCAGATTGTTAGGCCAAGCTTGATGTCTACATAAGTATATGACATTGGACATCTAATTTCTAATCATGTGCCAGTACCATCCTACTATTTGATTTATTTTGCCATAAATAAGTATATCTTCTCGACCATTTATAAAAAAAAGTCAAGTATTTTAAATCAAGTATCTTCTCGACCATAAATAAGATACAAAAAAGTATTTAAAATTCCTTGAATGATTAGCTTACCATCCACAACTTTTTCTCCTTCGATAAAGACAGACAGCAAGGTACTAAGGTCTTCTCTACCTAATTTCTCAGGGATACCAAACTCACTAATTTTAAATAATTTAGAGCACATTTGATATCTTAAGTACCATATATTTAAAACTCAAAATATGCCTTAGCACTAAATAAGAGGACTGTATTGTGCCAAAAGAACAAATGTGATTGATGGTTGCATCCGTCATACAAAAATGTTAATCAATAAAACTTATTTTACTCGAATACCATATTTTATTTATTTATATGATTTTATTCTTATTTGGATTAATTGGTCATAGGTATAATATATGTTAGTTCATACGAAGCAATAAATACAAAATTTTAGTCGGTGGATGAAGATTATATTTATTATCTATTAATAATAGCAATCCCAATTAATGTTGAAAGGTTGTGTCTTTTCATTTAAAAACTGAAATGTTTTAATTTTTAAAATTGCATCTTTTCATTATAAAATGTTGTATTTTTTCATATAAAATGTTGTATTTTTTTCATTATAAAATGTTATATCTTTTCATAAAAAAAACTGAATTATGTGGGTTGAAGAGTTGTATCTTTTTAAAAAGAAGTTGCATCTTTTCAATTATATAACTATTTAATTAAAAAGTTGTGTCTTTTCAAAGAATAAGTTGTATCTTTTGAACTATGTAACTATTAAATTGAATTATATTTATTGTAAGAGTTGTTTTATTAATAATCATTCACATAAAATTGTATTTTTTTATAAAAAACTGAAATGTATTAATTTTAAGAATCGTATTTTCATTATAAAAACTTAAATTTTTTCGTAAAAAAACTGAATTATATATGTTGTAAAAGTTTTGTCTTTTAATTTTTATTTTGGTCATAACCATTCACTTAAATATTTAGATTGTTTATATCAAGTTAGTGTATTAAAGTGAAAGGTTATATCTATTAAAAAATTTATATAAAAAATAGTATTTATTAGGAATGAAAAGTTGTATGTACTTTTATAATTTTTGATAATAAAAATTGCATCTATTGCTTATGCTTTTCAAATATATATATATATATATATAGTGTTGTGTTTTATAATTTGCACCTCATCGGATACGAAATGTTTGCACCCCTTCGAAAGCGAAATGTTTCTACCCCTTTGTACACAAAATGTCCGTACCCATTCGGACACGAAATGTTCGCACCTCTTTGGACATGAATTGTTCGCACCCCTTCGGACACGAAATGTTCGCACCCCTTCGGACACGAAATGTTCGCACCCCTTCGGACACGAAATGTTCGCACCCCTTCGGACACGAAATGTTCGCACCCCTTCGGACACGAAATGTTCGCACCCCTTCGGACACGAAATGTTCGCACCCCTTCGGACACAAAATGTTCGCACCCCTTCGGACACAAAATGTTTGCACCTCTTCGGACACGAAATGTTCGCACCCCTTCAGACACGAAATATTCGCACCCATTCGAACATGAAAATGTTCACACCCCTTTGGACAAGAAATGTTTGCACCCCTTCAGACACTAAATGTTTACACCCTTTGGACACGAAATGTTCGCACCCCTTCGGACACGATTCACACCCATTCGGACACGATTCGCACCCATTCGGACACGAAATGTTCGCACCCCTTCGAAACGAAATTTTCGCATCCTTTCGGACACAAAATGTTTGCATCCTTTCGGACATGAAATGTTTGCACCCCTTCGAACACATAACGTTTGCACCCCTTCGAACACATAACGTTCACACCCCTACGAACACAGAATGTTCGCACCTCTTCAGACACAAAATGTTTGCACCTCTTCGGACACAAACTTTTTCACCCCTTCAGACACAAATTTTTTTGCTTCCCTTCGGACATAAAATGTTCACATCCTTTCGGACATGACATGTTCGCACCTATTCGGACATGAAATGTTTGAATCTCTTTGTGACGATCTATTCACACCTCTTCTGGCACAACATGTTTGCACCCCTTAGGTGATGATCCATTCATACCCTTTGGGTAACGACTCGCTTGGACCTATTTGGTGATGATCTATTCATATCCTTTTCCTGAAAACTTGTTCGCACACATTTGGTGACGATCAATTCACACTTATTTGGTCATGATATATTTGCACCTCTTTAGTGATGGTACATTTACACCTCTTTGGTCACGACACGTTCGTACCTATTTAGTTTCGACACGTTCGCACCTCTTTGAGGTATAAGATTATTAATATTTGCTAAAACAATATATAACTTTATAGAAACCATCTTAAAAATATTTGGTATTTTGTTCGATTAGTATTTCAGATATATGTCTAATATATAACTATTTGTCTTTTTATCTTAACATTTTTTTTTTGAAAACTGTATTTTTGTTTAAAAGAAACTTTTCAGGATTTAGTTTATTCAATAATTAGTTGTAGAAAATCTTATAATTGTTTTTAAACATATGACATATGTCTAAACTGATATAATAAATTTTGTTGTAATCTCATAACACGTAAACAAACGTGTATATGACATGGATAAGTGTCTTCACTTTACATCTTGGCAAAGTTTTTAGTTAACATGTCTTTACATTATAAATTTATAAGGAAAGGTACGTGCACGTTTTGTTCGTGGGAATATTCAACAAACTTGAGAAAAACACTAAAAATTATATTTATCTGGTTAAATTTGAAAATAATATCAACCCAAATGCATAAAAATAGTAGTATAAACTTCACACATTATAAAAGTTTGTCTATTGATTCACGTAAATAGATTTTTCAAAGACAGTGATATCGTGGATAATTTTTTGTTGTGGTAAAACTATTAGAACAAAAAAAATTTAAAATGCATTAAGGATGATGTAAAATCATGGAAAAAAATTATGGATAAATGGACGTCATGGTTAATATTTTTTAGAATTTATTTTTGTGTGTGTGACAAGTTGCATAATAAATTCTAAAATTATAGCTAAGTTGATTGTGAAATTTCTCAATCTAGGATGCCAAAAAGTGTCAACTAAAAAAAGTTTTAAAGTGTTAACCTATTATAAAAATGTTCAATAGCTAGTATTATGAAAGTATATAACTGTTTATTATGAAATGATTTAGAGAAAATATTTAGTAATTAATTTTCTGAAAATAGACAACTCTTCAATAAATGAAGATGATTTTTTTGTGAAAGAGTTTCTAAAAGATCTGTATTTTGAAAGATTTTAATGGCTAAATTTTTGAAAATATACAACTTTTTATTATGAAAAAATTTCTGTGAAAAACTTAGCTATTAAATTAAAAATTAAGAATAAAATATATCGTTAGATTTAGTTTTATTTTTCTATTGTAAAATACTAGAATCATCATCTAAATGAAATGAGTTTGTTGTTGGTTAATATAATTATTAGTGAAGAACCAATGTAATATTTAGTGATGAATCATTGCAATCGTTGTTGATAGTAATATTTGGTGATGAACTATTGTAATTTTTGTTTTTAATCAATTACAACTCTTAAATAACTATTGTAATGTTTGTTTATCAGTCATTACAATGTTTGATTTAAACAACAATCACAAATATACTAAAAATATAGAGATTCACTCTTAAATATTTTGTCAATGGTTTTTAAAGAAATATATATAAACACGAAGAGTTATATTTGTTATTCTTGTATGTTAACATAAGTTTTGAACTTTTGTTGAGAAACTCATAAAAGTCTAGAGCATTTATATCTCAATAATAATTCATCGTATATAATATTTAAAGAATCAATAAAAGTTATTATCAATTTCAAAAAGTAAAAATATAATTTATCAATTTAATTAATTTTATTTAATTGTGCATATTATAAATGTTAGTGTTTTATAAGATTTTTTTTTTTTGAAAATTATTCTTATAAACAAAAATGATCATATCAATACAAGTTAACATATATATATATTATAAAATTTAATTTGATATATTTTTCTATAAATGAGTTTCCGTGCGATATCGCACGGGTTTTTTTCCTAGTATTGGTAATATGAACGACAAACAATTAGCATTATCGGGTAATACTCAACAAAATTGTGGACAAGATGTAATCGTTATCTTAAAAACATCACTCTTTGTCCGATCATTAGATAACAACACGCAATAAGACGTTGCTTACACATCTACACACGTATACATATATCTACAAACTTATTATTCTATTAATATATAGTATATTAATATACAAAAAAGAATACTTATTGAATAAACATGTATATGTTTATAAAGTATTCAAATTTTGATTTATGACAAATGGCATCTATGCAGACAAAACCAAATGTCATAGCTAAGAAAATACATCTGATGCAAATAGTTTTGTACTGTTAATGAGAAATATATATATATATATATATTTATTTAACTGATATTCTATGCATGTGGGTAATATATGATATTTTTATTTTTTTAAAATATATATACTAATCCGAAAATATATGTATGCTACATAATCTTATTGTTATCTCGTATAGTCGCATGGTACATGGTTATATTATCATTCTTTTAATTGATATAAAAATTTAATACAATATCTTTAAAATAAAATATGTAATATGTATTAGGCTAAAAAAATTAATCACTAAATCTAAATTATAACGGAAATTTATTTATGTAAAATTCAATTATAAAGATATAAAAGGAAAAATAATGGGGGGTAGGAGATACTACTAGTTTTGGTTTTGCCATTTATGTCCTCATCTCTCTTAGCTGTTATGCATCAATCGGTGGGACATGCAATGCAACTATACGTTTCTCTATCTCATTCAAATATATATACACGAACCTTCCTCGTTGTTTCCCAAGAACATCTCAAAACATTTTCTATTCTTCATTCAATATTTTGACCCACACACACACACACACTCATATAATCATACATCCTCGTAAACCCTAAACCCTACCTAGTTTCAACAACTCTCTTGTTCCAAATCCAAGAAAAAAGATTAGTTTCATAAGTAATGGCTAAAGTTGGGAAGCTGACAAAGCTCAAGTCGGCGATAAAGAAGTGGCCGTCCTTCGCCAAGAACCACCACCACTCAGCCTCCTCCTCCGCTGCAGTCTCTGATGAGCTATCAGAGGATAACAATCTCCATGTTGTTTATGTTGGTCAGACTCGAAGACGTTACATGCTTAGACCAGACATCATTTCCCACCCACTCTTCCAAGAACTCGTGGATCGGTCTTCTAGGTCGGTGGAACAAGATCGTGAGATTGTTGTAGCTTGTGAAGTTGTTTTGTTCGAGCACTTGTTGTGGATGCTCAAGACTGGTCAAGAAGGAGGATCCGTTGAAGAATTGGCTGAGTTCTATACTTATTGACATCGACCAAATGAATTTTACACATTCATTTCGTATAATATATACTTTCTTTGTTGTTATTATTGATTTTTCTTGCTGATTTGTAATTTGATTCAGATGCGGTGTGTGATCCAAACGTGATCTCGTAAACCATGTCATTTGCTTCTGTTTTTTCTCGAGCAATTTTAAGATGATTATGATGAGCATATACATAGCTTCTTACTTTGTTGCGACCAGCAAATAGTTATTTTCTCTTATTAACAATCATTATACTTGCTTCTAACGTCTACTAATTTATATTTTTCTTAATATATGAATATATAATGATTATAGAGAAACTTAATATATGGTTGCCTCTATATCCATTACTAATTTCGTTGTGGCCGTTTTGTAACCTTTGTTTCTATTAACTGAATTTTTCTTCATGAGTCTCATGACATAATAAAAGGGGCTTCAGTGAATGTTGATTTTTAACGCGAAGGACGGTCCAGTGATTTTAGAGAAGTTTCGACTTTAATACAAATTCAGGTCTAGATCCTGCTGACTACTAAAAATATAACTTAATATCCAAACTTTCTCAACGTTCGATAACCAAAGCATACTCTAACCGATAATATAAGCTGCTATGGATACTTGTCGCTAGTCTGAATTTACTTTGGTGAATACCATGATACACCGAGATTTCTTTCACAAAAAAGAATGTTGATTTTTGAATATGCTTGAATTAATAACAAAATTTTGAAATGATTTAATAAGATGACGAGTCCAATTAATTTGATTCGACTAGATAATTAGATTCAGTTGATTAATTATAATATAAGTTTATCTTTCTTTGTTTTTAAAATAGTACCAGCAATGATTTGTATCATCGATATCATGGTGTTTTGTTTATGATCAGGGACTGTACCTAAAACATGCATAAACTTTAGCAACTACAGTCTCGAAGTTTTTTAGTTTTTCTTTTTAAAATATTATTTAATGCAAAAATTAATGAATGCAAAACATATTAAAAATACATTTTGATCATTTAAATATAATTTTTTTTAAAAGTTAATTAGCAAAACCTAAAATTTAAAATCCGTAGAAACTCCGCATATATGAGACACGGTCTCCTGTGATGTGTAATATGATCTCAAATAATATATATTTTCTATAAAACATAAACTTTTTTTTTTAACACCTTGTATAACAAGATATGAAATTTTGTTTAATTGGAAATGATAATGGTCGCTCTCATGACGCGTTGGTGACCTGGTCCCAATTTCATGGTCCTACTCTCCTTTCTAGTTGCAGATGTTCTATATTTATTTTTAATGTCTATGAACTTCCAGCCATATAAAATTTACAATTGTTTTGAAAAAAAAATAATACAAAGTTTACAGCTTAAGTACTCAACATGAAACC
Source organism: Moricandia arvensis (assembly GCA_905132765.1). Classification (NCBI taxonomy): domain Eukaryota; kingdom Viridiplantae; phylum Streptophyta; class Magnoliopsida; order Brassicales; family Brassicaceae; genus Moricandia; species Moricandia arvensis. Next base: position 13,348 of record CAJHQP010002411.1, read on the forward strand.
TGATAAAAATCATGGTTAATAATACCTGCTCACCACCAGTTTAACATATTTTAGTTAGTACATGTATATATTTACAATCAGTAAATAAATGTATATATTTACAATCAGTAAAAAAATGTATATATTTACAATCAGTAAAAAAATGTATATATTTACAATCAGTAAAAAATGTATATATTTATAGCAAAAAAACTGCTGATTAAAAAATGTGGTGGAGTCGTCGCCGTGACTAAAGGGGACTTTTAGTCACGTCTATAATATTACTACTAAAGAGTCTCGAGGACACTATTATATAGAAAGTATTAAATTAGAGAAAATGAATAATTATATCAAGTAAATTAAATACGACGATGTTCTAATCATTATATGGTCTAAAATACTATAATAATATGCAAGAGGAGAAGTTTGGTTGTTAAGTTTAATTAAGTTTATTAATTGCTTCCGACATGCTAATGATTGAGAAGTCAGAGTCGGTGTGTCCTTCCCGCAAACTTCATGTGTTCAACACGCTAGTCACAATGGCTGTGGCATTTTCACTTGCAAAGCACAAAGGATTGTTTACTTGGTTCTACATGTACAGGTCATGAATCTAGTTTTAGTTTCAAAAGCTTAATTAATTATGTACAAGCAAAACTTAAAACTGTAACAGTACATAAACATCCAATGCTTCGCCCGTCCCTAAGCCAAATTACAACCCATGTTTTGAAGCTCTATTAGGTTTATTGATTAGGGATTATTATTACCAGCAGAGTTGTTCTTGGGACCTTGAAGTTCCATTGGGGAGTTGGTGATGCTACCAACAGATCCATGTGTCTGAGAACTTAGCTGTGGACTTGCTGGACAAGCCTCCAGGTTGCTGGTGCTCATGGGGTGCATTGTCCCCGAGCTTATCTGAGGACTCATAGGCGTTCTTTGGTTCATTTGCTGGGGGCTCATTGGAGTTCTTTGGTTCATTTGCTGGGGACTCATCGGAGTTCTCTGGCTCATTTGCTGGGGACTGGACTGTTGCAGCTGCTGCTGTGTAATTCCAGCTGATGGCGAACTTACTTGGGGTGGTGATAACACAGACTGAAGAGGGGAGGCTGTTGCCTGTTGCTGCTGTGGTTGTTGAGGCATCTCATGTTGTTGTAGCTGCTGCTGCTGAGACTGAGACTGAGACTGAGCTTGCTGCTGAGACATAGGCTGCTGTAACTGTTGTTGATGCTGCAACTGTTGCTGTTGGGGTTGCTGCTGCTGCTGCTGCTGGAGTTGCTGTTGATTCATGTAAGGATTCATTCCAGGCATCAGCTTAGGTGGGCCCATGTTACCCATAGCTCGCTGCAGGTTAGCTCGGTTTAATGTATTCGGATCCATCATGGAAAGACCAGCAGAGCTGGGGAGCATCTGCCTGGCACCTGACACGCCACTCATCCCCGCTTGGGGAGCACCCATTACACCTCCTCGGTTCGCCAACCTAAGATTTGTAAACACAGCGGCACTCTGTTGTGGTGTTAAGGCACCAGATCGGAGTTGCTGGCTTATAACATTCAAATTTGACTGATTCAGTGGGTTTTGTCCCATATTATTGATGCCAGGAAGAGACATTGATGATGTGATTCCGGTTCCTCCAAGCCCTCTTCCTGCCATATTCATTTGGCTACCAAAAGCCCCAAGCGCAGCAATGCTGTTGCCCATGCTTCCCATACCCATACCCATGCCTACACCTGACCCTTGTTGCCCCATCATTATCTTCCTCTGAATTGCCGCATGGTGCTGTAACATCTGCATTTGATGAGGCGAATGGTTGTTGGTCATCTGAGCACCCAGCTGCATGCCAGAGCTCTGGCTTATCGAGTTGATCGCTGATAGTGGATTTGTAGGCATTATCATAGATGCTGCTCTTTGCATTTGTGGATGCTGCTGCTGTGTAAACATGGCCTGTTGATTTCTCTGTTGTATCTGTGATGACAGTAGCGGCGATTGTTGTGGGTCATGCTGTTGTGGTTGCATAGGCATGGAGACACCAGACAACAGTCCTTGAGACATTTGCAAGGCCTGAGAATTTGTTGGAGGAAGCATCCTTGCATTTGCATGAACATTCTGGGTTGAGTTAATAGGTGCACTTCCAGCATTCCCCTGTTTTGATGCCTCACTGGACGCTTGTCCAGCAACTCCATCCCCATACTGTTGCATATCATTTGCAGAGTTACCTCTCGGACCAGCAGAATTCGGTTGGCTGCTGCTTGGACCAGCATCCCCACGACTTGGCTTTTCCTGGACGTGATCTTCTATGTGGTATCCTTCACGGACCATCTGCATAGGCATATAAATCAATCTGTAAGTAGCTTTCTCTTCGAACAAGATCTTCACATAAATGATTCAGGATTCGAGAATTACCAGTGATTTAAATTGAGCAGCAAGTAGATCGGCCATATGCTGTAACAAAATGAGGACAGATGAACAAGTCAGCATAGATTCCAAAAAAAATTGGTGTATATAAGAGAAGAATTTATCATCCTTTGCCCACTCCCTTTTGATTGCGTTGGAAGCGAAGGAGAAACAAGCAGAAGCAACTAACAAGAGAGATGTATCCATAAACCAACTCAAAATTACACAAAGCATTCACAACAGTGACTTATACCCGAAGAACATGAACAATGATGAATGTAATGTCAGCATTACATTCAATGTTAGTGCATGCAAGTTAAAGATATACTGCTGATCGAAAAAGAATGCAGGGAGTACATGTAACTGTCAAATTTCCAGTGAACTTACGGTATTGGGCAATGCTAACATATGATCTTCAGCTGGAAAACCATCACCATCATCTATGTCCCCTTGATACCATGCTACTGTACCATCGACGGGCTTCTCTGACATCACCAGTCTTGTTACTATTTTAGGGACGGCGGCAGGCACATTACCTGAAAAGATGGAGTCAGAGTTAATGAAAAAGAGAAATGTATCAATCGCCAGGTATCTGATTAGAGCAGAAAACCGACCTTGCATTACACGCTCCACTCGAAGGAAGTTTATGACTCTTGTTTTGCATGTATTCATGCTGCCACCAAGAATAGATTTTGACAACGCTTTCTCCTCGTCTTTGAAGTCCTCGTTGTTAGACAAGTTCGAAAAACAAACCATCAGACGCTGAGGAACATAAGAGCGAGGTCTTCGAGAGTAATCATCCACCTTATGCTTTTTGCAGTTTAGTTGGTACCTAGAAATAGACAAAATATTATATGAAATACAGCATAAAAAACTTGTTCATGCAGTAACAGATACACTTAATTATCTAGTGTAAAGCCAAAATCAGAAGGAAAAGTATCACGTGTCGACGTCAAAACTATATGACATGTTTGATAAGATTCATACCTTGCAGCAACTCGTTCAATTTTTGAGAATCTGTCAAGGATTGCGTGATCGCCAACAGTTTGGTTTCCCACTGAAGGACCAACAGTATTGGCACTCACAGTATTGACACTAACAGGAGAACCAACAGTGGTTATAGCTTGCGTCATTGGATGAGAATTTGTCCTCCGTTTTGAAACCATTTGGTGTTGTCTTTGCTGCATAGCATCATTAGGACTAGAACCCACTGACTGAGTAGCACCCATAGCAGGAATAGAAGTGACAGCCTTGTCCTTTTGAGCTGCTGCAACTGCTCCATAGTGGGTCCCTATTGGACCAGAAAACTCACCAGACTTCGATGAAAGTGGGGACTGTGGTTGAGCACCTGCTGATAAACGAGGGCTTTGAGCCGACATCCTTCTACTGAACTGTTCTTCTTTTCTCAGATCTTTTTCAATCTTCGGGCCTGGATTCACATTCCAGGATGGCTGAGAGATATTCGATCTTAAGAATGCATTATTGGGCATCCTTGACTGCATACGCGGGTCCATATCATTTGCATCGCTTCCCACCCCTGGCATATTGTTTCTGATATTACCATCAATTTTACCAGTCTCAAAAGGCTCCTCTTTCGAAGTGTAACGCATTGCCCCCGGTTGTGAAGCTGGAAATTGCATGGGACCACCTTCCTGATTCATAACTCCTTCAATTTGCTGTGGTGAAAACCTTTGAATACTTGGATTTGTATATTGACTACTTCTGCCTAGGATATCTTGTTGTAGAAGCGCATTTTTCCAATTTGGATCGGTTCCCTGAAGGCCATCCACGCGTTGCCCCAGCTGCTGTGGAACCCCATGAGGACCCATGTGTGAAACCCTTGTCCGCTTATTCGAACCAGGCATAGAAGACTCTTGTCCTTCTTGACTTTCTCTCTTTCTTTGAAAAGATGCACCGGGGTTCATACTATTAGAGCCATAAGGCAACATCGCATCTAGTCCTCCAGGCAAAGCTCCAGAGACACTGGCGGGATTTGATCCTTGATCTTGCATGTTTCTAATATTTCCAGTTCCCATGAACCTTTGTTGCTGAACCAAAGGCAGTGAGGAAGTTGACGCATCTTGCAAGGTCTGATTTCTTAAACCCACCAGCATATTAGTACCAGGATTTTGAATAGCCTGGTTGTTATGGGTTTGATGCATTAACAAATGTCCTGGCATATTGCCACGCTCTGAACTTTCTGGAAGCCGATCAGTGCAAACCTTTTTCCCATGACTCTTGTTCAGAGGCATGCCAGTCGCTTCTGTCATTTGCATCAACCTCTTTCTCCGCAAAGTAGAAAGAGACAAATCAAGCTATGGAAGCATAAACAAAACCTTTTTAGACATTATAAAAGCAATTGAGAAGGGAAAGCACAAGTAGTAATGAGATATTACCTTGGCCGTCACAGGGTTTTTACTCAGCCTATCAAGTCTGGGTACAGGATCCAAACGAAGTTCAGGTTGTATGGCTTTTAATATTCTTGATTCCACTTCCTACAGTTAATGCAAGGATCAGTACAGAATAGTTTCAGTTCTCAGATATTCGACCTGTAATCCAAGAGCGATCGCGATTACCATGAGATCACCATATGTCCATGAGCTGTCCGACATTGATGGTATATCTTTTACTACATTTTCAAGTGACATCTTAAGACGCACTTTATTTATCACAGGAGACGTTTGCTCCGGGGTACGTTTCCGATAGTCATGCACCTACAATAGCACATGAATGTAAGATGGACTTTGGTTATTTCATGTCTACTCCAACGTGTTTCAAAAACTCATATTATAACAAAATACGAGCAACCAACAGACACATCATTGATCTGCCTCAAAAGAAAAGAAAAAAAGGGGGAAATGAGTTTGGAAGTCTAACTCGCATACACTTATTAAACACGTCCACGACACAAATATTTTATTTTATCTTTATCTCGTAGTTAAATTTTTTTTTTATCAAGTAAGATAGATACATAATTTTGTGAACGTTTGAATAAGTTCAGACTGTTTCCAAGAACTTATGAAAGTCATCGCATGAATCTGAACTATGGTGACTACAACTAATTTCAAGCCTTACAGATTTTTTTTCTTAGTTTTTGTGACGACCGCTTGGGCTTGCTAATTTACTTCGACTAGATGTCAGGTCATGGAAGGCTTAGGCTCTATTCAAATAAATGAACTCACCTCACATATGACTGCTCCATCCACAAATTTGCAAGGTATGTCTTCCAAAATGTCACTAGGAAGTCTGCCAGCCTCAATAGCCTACAAAGCAACCAGAGAAAGCAACAACATTTACACAGTAGAATGATAACTTGAAAATGTATGTACCAAAACTCGAGCAAGTACTGCACTGCAGTCAAATGCTTGATTTGGGTTGAACGGTTGAATAAACTAAACATCTTGAAACCGACGGCCATATTACAGATTTTCAGTAACTTTTGGAGCAAAAACCTTAAAAAACAACTAAGAATACAGATCCAGTGGCTCTCTCATTAACAATACAAGTCAAAAAACTTAGCTTCCAAGTATAAATAACACTCTTCTTACTTTAAAACTCCTCATGCGAAATACTTACCGAAAGTAGACTTTCTGCTGCCCTATCATACGGAAGTAAAGCCTTTGGAGCATCTCGAAAGGACGTCTGTTGCGCAACCTGGTTCTCATAAATCAAATACAAGTTAAACAAACTGATAATAGACTCTCAGTACATGAAGTTCTACCACATACCTCAGAGGGTTTCCCTACAGAGTACCCATTCAGATAGAGGCTCAATACAAAAGAAACCTCATGCTCTGCAAAGAAAAAACAAATGCACACAACTCAACAAAAGCTCTCAAGCTCAGCAACACATGATGTGCTCGAAAGTAGCTTAGATGTTAACCTGGAGATATATCAGGCAAAGATGGCTGCAAGAACTCACCAGCATGGCTTTCAACAATGCCCTGAAACCAACAAAAAGTAATAAACTTTCACAATCTATATCGTAAAGTTATTTCATTGCTCGAAATTTAGAAACTTTCTTAGTGTAAATACATTTGATTTCGGATTCAGAGGCTCTGGAGAGTCAGGAGCATGCGATTCAGTAGAAACCCTCTGCCGAAACTTTCTACCAATCTTCGAAATCTTAAACGTGACACCCATCACTGCTCTCTCCTCACAGATCAAGCTCAACCCTTCTGGGTACTGCCGAAAAACACGATGGGTAACACGAAAGGTGAAGAATTTCGCAATAGAGTGTGAGATTGAAACCTTATGAGCTCGTTCCGGAGAAGATGAGAGAACAATTCCAGCTACGTTTGGATCGGAGAGACTTAGAAGTCGGAGAATTCATAAACGGTGATTGAGTTTCAAGCACAGTAGAGGAGATTGGAAGAGAAAGGGAGATAAATCATCGTTAGGGCTCTTAACTTCTACAAGGTAAGCCCAGAGAGAGCTAGAGATCTTAAGAACCACAAACCGGAAACTAAACCGGTAATTAACGGTTAAGTTCGTTTTTAATTAATTTCCGGTTTGTATTAATTAAACCCGAGGGTAAGATAGACTTTTACATGATTAGGGTTTTGGTTGAGATATATTGATATCTCTCACCCGCGGCTCCTTAGACTGTCGTGTGATTTATACAGTGCAAAAGCTTATCTCGGCGGCTAGGTCTCTGAGAAGAAGAGAGAAACATCATGGCGAGTAATGGATCTGCTACCACGGGACAGCTGTCACAGAAGGAAGCTGACATCAAGATGATGTGTGCTGCTGAGGTTCACCTCGGAACTAAGAACTGTAACTACCAAATGGAGCGTTACGTCTTCAAGAGACGCAACGACGGTAACAACTTCTAGTCTTGTAAAAATGTTCACTTTTGTTGCATTAAGTATGTGTATGTAAATGATTTTAGAGCATTGAGATTATGTATTGGTATGATGTGTTTGTATGTTTTTGTGTCTTTTGAGTTTTTCTTATTACCATTGTATGTTTATAATCTGTTCTTGGTTCCTAGATGGGTTTTGTGACTTGTGGGTTGTGTTAGTTCTTATCTAAGTAGTAGAGTTTAGCAGCCACCATGGAATTGGATCTTAAACAGAAGCTAACGAAAATATAGATCAACGCTGCATCTAAACCATTTATGTCGTATAGATAACTACAAAAGTGCTTGTCTTTTTGTGTGTTTTCTTGTGTTCTTATGTATTTGACGTGTTCCGTCTGTATGAAGTAATGAGTAGAACATAGAATTAATTTGGTAGCTATGATTCTAAGCTTTTGAATTGAATAGTTGAGCCAATACTAAACCAGTGTTGGGTTTGAACTCTTTAGCTTTTGCTTGAGACTATATGGTTCTTGTTTTGTTTTTAAATTATATAATTTCGAGTAATTTTCTTACTTTTTGGTTAAAATAAATATCTTGAGTAATTATCTTACTTTGTTTGATTTAGTTTTCCATTAATTCTCTGCTTTATATACAGAGCTTTGCATTCTTGAGTTTGATGTTGTTTTCTCCTCTTCTCAGGTATTTACATCTTTAACCTGGGCAAAACATGGGAGAAGCTGCAGATGGCTGCTAGAGTTATTGTTGCTATTGAGAACCCACAGGATATCATTGTGCAGTCAGCTAGGCCCTATGGTCAGAGAGCTGTCTTGAAGTTCGCTCAGTACACTGGAGCCAATGCAATTGCCGGAAGACATACTCCTGGTACCTTTACCAATCAGATGCAGACCTCCTTCAGCGAGCCAAGGCTGTTGATTCTTACTGATCCACGTACCGACCACCAGGTAAAGCCTTTTTTAAAAATTTGTATTAACTGATGGTCTTGTCTTAACTTGGATCATGTGTGTGTGTTGCAGCCCATCAAGGAAGGTGCTCTTGGAAACATTCCAATCATTGCTTTCTGTGACACTGACTCACCAATGAGGTTTGTTGACATTGGTATCCCCGCCAACAACAAGGGGAAGCACAGCATTGGTTGTCTTTTCTGGCTTCTTGCTCGCATGGTCCTTCAGATGCGTGGAACCATCCGCCCTGCTCAGAAGTGGGATGTCATGGTAAGCGAAATGACATATTCAATTCCTTCTTGAAACCATCTCTTCTGTTCTTGTTTGGTGTTTGACTTCTTTTTATGTTGTGCTGTACAGGTTGACCTGTTCTTCTACAGGGAGCCTGAAGAGGCTAAGCCAGAGGATGAGGATGAAGTTGCTCCTCAGGCAGAGTATGGACTACCTGCTCCTGAGTATGGAGGTGGAGACCAATGGACCACTGCTGCCATCCCTGATGCTGCATGGCCAGGAGAAGCGCAGGCGCCAATCTCTGCTGCTCCTGCCGGTGCTTCATGGAACGATGCCAGCGGTTAGTAGTGTCAGACATTTCCTGAAACCCTATTTTGGCTCTCTCTGAATGTCTTCATTCACCATCTTGATTTTAATGGTTTGTTCTTTGGGTTTACTTTGCAGCTGCTCCAGCAGCAGAAGGTGGATGGGACCAGGCTGTGCCACCCACTGCTGCAGTTGGTGGATGGGAGTAAAGTTGATAGCCTTCACAATGGTTATAGACATGGTTTTTAGTTACTGTTGGGATTCAAGAGTTCTCAGATCGTAACTGTTTTTCTTTTCACTCCTTTCCCTCAAGACAAAACACTTATTAGATTGTTCTATTTTGCTTTTTTTGTTTTGAATGAAATTTCTACTATATCTATCTCGTAGGTGTGCTAATTAAGCTTCTGGTACGTTATCAATGGTGGCAAAACACATCAAACGATTATAATTTATTTTAAAGCAGTTAAGCTGAGAAGAAGTGATTTAACCTCTGTGGATCTAAGATTTTACCATTTTCCAATAGCTATTGAAGACATGAACTAGTCTCAAAGTGAGAACTGAGAACTTGTGTGGAGGTGTCTATCAAATAGCTAATTAGTCTGTGGAAACCTTGCTAATAAATACCTCTTCAAAAGGTCATTATCTCCAACGTTGTAATAAATATTGATATGCATATATTTGATAGATTATGTAGCATATACATGCATCATCATTAATTATGAAATAAAATAGAATGTGGTAAGTATATCTCTTAAAATCAGGGAAACAATATCACAAACTTAGATTAACAAAAAGCTAGGTTTTGGTTTTTATGGAATCATCCCATAATCAAGTTAAATTATTGAGACGTGCATTTAATACCAAAAATATATAACAATATATTATGAAGAAGCATCAGAGAAAACTTTTGATCTCATAATCATCAAAATGGAGGAAGGAGAAGCCTCACCGACAACTTTCTTGCTTCCCAAGAAACAAAAGCCCATGCAAAACCCTAACTTGGTCGTAAAGCAACGAAGAGAGAGGAAACAGCAAAACCCTAAAACCACGAAAGGTCGTCAGAAGATAGAGATCAAGGAGATCAAAGAAGAGAACCGAAGACAAGTCACGTTTTCCAAACGCCGAACCGGGCTTTTCAAAAAAGCGGCCGAGTTAAGCGTCCTCTGCGGCGCACAGATTGGTATCATAACGTTTTCACGTTGCGGTAGGGTCTACACGTTTAGTAACGTGGACACACTGATCGACAAGTACTTGCGTAAGGCTCCGGTGACGTTAAGGTCACGATATGATGTGGCAAACGGAGGAGGGGAGGAGGATGGTCGTTGCATGTGGTGGGAGAGGGGAGTGGAGAGTGTACCGGAGGAGGAGGTGGAAGAGTACGTGAAGGGGTTGAGTGGTTTAAGGGAGAGTTTGTGGACGAGGATCTCTGAGTTGGGTGGTGATCCAACGGTGGAGATGAATGCTCAGGTGTTTACAGATCCGATGGCTCAGGTTAACTGGAAAGTGATTGATGATTATCTGACGATTAGGAACGATCATGGTGAAGTAGGTAACGGTGGATGTATGGACTTTGAAGCGATACCGTTCATGTCTCAAAACCTTAACCAGTGAAGTGTTTTATATAATATATTTACATCTTTGGTGTTATATATATGTATGTTTATCTAAATTATTTACATTGGTTTAGCTAAGATTTTTCTTTTTTGTTTAGTTAAGTTAATTTATGGTTTTTACATTTAAGCATTTTTAACATTGACTTACAATTCCATTACAAATAATTTAAAATATTACATCGACGAATTTACGGTAACCAATAATTGTTCTTTTTTAATAAAATTTCATGTGTACATGTATTATAATAAAAATTCTACATAAACATTTTCTCTTCATTAATCAAAATAATTGTATTATCACTTTTCTTAGATCAGGATTTAAATTTGTTGATGTATAAATAATTTAATTTTTATTAGTTAAAATATGACTAAATATATAAATAATAAAATATATAAAATTAATGGTTTCATTAATCTATGTGCACAAAATTAAAACGACAATTAAAATGAAATGAAGTTAGTAATAGTTATGAATTATGATACTGAAGTTGATTCCTTTATTTTTCTTGCAAAAGCCATTATTAGATCAAAACATGATCTTTGAAAGTAAGACAAGCAGTGTTTCGAGGAAAAAAAAAAAAGCAAGACAAGCTAAAGTGGAAGCATGATCAAAAATTTAGTTAGGATGTTAAAGCTTAAAGATAGAGTTGAATAAGCTCATCACTAACTACAGAAGGAGAAAGAACACCAAGGTCCGTGAAGAGTAGCGTTAAGTACTGAGGTGGAGTATAGTCTCGAGCCGACCGTTCTACTTCCACCTTTGCCGGAACCTTTACACCAAACTCGATTGGTCTCAGCGCAGGTGCCATGTCCTTTTGGTCTAACGGATAAAGCCTAGCAAACTGCACATACACAACAACTTAGTATCATTAATCGTTAACTTGGATCTTTAAACACAACGTTTTGGTTACCTTGTAACTCTCGGCGGCTACATAGACAGGTTTGTTCATGCTGTGAGCAACGAGTGCGATCTGATAAGTTCCCATCATGTTGATAATACCTCCACTTTCTACAACTCCATCTGCTCCTACAAACACCATGTCCACCTCGTCCATGCTATACGCCACAGCTGAATCAAGCAGCAGTTTCACCGGGATATCGAGTTTGGACAGCTCATTAGATAACAAAACTCCTGTTCCATCTGGCCTTCCCTCTGTAATGTTTTCATACAAAGCGTTCAACGAGAGGCTACTACACCATATAAACCAAACATTGTACAACTCATGAGAACACAGTAAGAACAAGTGTGGAACCTGTGCAGAGAACTCGAAAGAGCTTGTTGTTTTGCGCAGCGGTCTTGAGTACTTCGAGAACAACTCTAGAGAGTCCATGAACCAATATGGTACAACCATCGAATATAAAATCTTGACTAAGCATTGCAATAATCTTACGAGCCTGCAACAAAAGTAAACATCGTTAGATCTTCTTCTTCTATGAAAATGGATTTTCATGTAAGCCAAGGGGACTCACCTTGCAAGATATCTCACCAAACTTCTCAGCACGTTCAAGGAGACGAGACTTGGCTGAAGTAAAATCCTCGTATTCCAAAGCAGACGTTCTCGTCACGTATCTGATGAACAGATCGCATCCAGCAGTCAAGGAGATTGATGTTTTGTCCCATGACTGACAATTAAAACCAAAAACAGAACACACAATTTAGTCTTTTTTTTTCATCACCAGAGAATGAATAGATGATAAATAATCAAATCTTTCCACAGTGAAGTCTTAAGTTAGTTTCAGTTTTGTTGTCTCATGACTGACAACAAAAACCGAAACAGATCACACAAGTCTTGTCTTTTTCCATTACCAGAGAATGAATAGATGATACAGTGAAGTCTTAAGTTTAACTTAACACCCAAGTGTTGTCTTTTTCCATCACTAGAGCATATTGAATAGATGATAAAGATTCAATCTTTCCTAAAGTGAAGTCTAAGTTGCATATTTAGTAATTTTTGCCCCCACTACTGACAACAAAACCGAAACAGAACATACAAGTTACAACACACATGTTATGTCTTTCTCAATTACCAGAGAATGAACAAATGATAAAGATTCACTCTTTCCTATAGTGAAGTCTTTAAGTTGCAAAGCCAGTTTCATTTTAGCCTCATTATTAACAACAAAACCGAAACAGAACACACAAGTTTTCTCTTTTTTTCCATCACCAAACAACGAAAAACTCATAAAGTTTCAATCTTCTCTTCACCTTAAGTGTATCAGAAGCCTTTTTGAGCTCAATCTCAAGCTCCATCATGGTCGTAGCCTCACTCGCACGAATAACAGCAGCCAAAGCTCGTATAGCCGCCACAGCTTCCGCCAAATCCGGCTGTTTTCTCCAACCATTAAACTCATCGATCACATTAAACGGTTTCTCAGGGCCGAGATCAGAGACGGGTGAGTCAGGCTGCTCCACGGCGGCTTGAGCCTGGGCTAGCCAGTCGCTTGTGATGACGCCGTGATGCGCGGCTCGGGTTTGGTAGTAGGCGGAGATGGCGTCAGGGTTTTGAAAAGGGGTTCGTGTTGTGTTGTCGGCCATGGGAGGTGGTGAGTTCGAATTTCGGTCGAGAATAAACGATGCTGACCTTCTCCACATTGGTTTTGCTTTATTTTTTTTTTGCTTTTCAGTTATTTTTCTCGAGAACAATACTTTATTCAGTTGAGGTCAGATTTATCCGCATAAGGCCTATTTATAAGCCCAATAAATATACAGTTAATTACATGATCGGAGCTTACTGGGCCTTGAAGACCCACTGTTATTTATTATAATTGGACAAACGACGTCGTTTGTATCTGACTTGTGATTGTGATTCTTCTTCTTCTTCTTCTTCTCAAGCACAAGCTTCTTCTTTTTTCACTCTTCTGTGATTTGGCATACTCAGATTTGTGTTTCCATGCTACTGCATAAAGTTATAAACTTTACCTGGGTTGTTGCTACGGAAACCCAGTTGTGGCTCCTCGAGTTGAAGTAGAAACCCTAATTTTAGGGATCCAATCTAGAGCTGTGTTGGTAGTTTTGAGCTTCACCTTATTGCCCATGAACATGATAGATTCCTGTGGATAGGGAAAGATCTCTCTGTGTGTAGTTTGGGAGCTATATCTATTGAAAGCTGGTTAGTGTGAGTGTTATAGCTGCTTTTTTGATATTAAAAGGTGGGTTATTTTTGTAGGGATTCACATGGTTTCAGTTGGTCCTATCTAGGAGAAAAGTCTAGCAACAATCACATTTCGAGGATAAAAGGAATGGGTAGGAAGGCCCAGAAAGGTGGGAGTGGGTTTGATGGAGATAGTAATAACTAACAAGAGGAACCAATCCGGTGGTGCGGCCAATGTAAAGTCAGTGACGAAGAAACAGTCTGACTTTGAACATCAGAATCAGTTTTTTTTCAGGTAATGGATAACTTGGAACCGAGGGATTAACTATGTTTTGTCCTATGCCTTTTGCTCTAATTTGAAGTGCTAATATTATTGGATGACCCTTTTCATCCTTGAAAGAACTTCTATGAAAGCTGAGCATACCTTTGATATAACAAGCTTAACGGCACTCAAATAAATTGAGAATATGAAGGTTAGACTACTTACTCTGTAACATATAGTCAAGCTGCATCTTTCCTCTATGCTGTGTTACACTTCTTCCCCTGTAATATTTAATGTAGATGACAGCATTGTTAAAGCCTTACTGGCTTGATCTAACCCTCACAAGAATGCTAATTAAAACAGTTATTTCGTATTACATTCCAAACGAACTTGTAGAGGTCTAAGCCTACTCTAGAAACTGTTTACAGTACAAAGCTTATAAGATTTTTTCTTATGCTCCATTTACATTACAGCATCCACTAATAAGTGTAAAATACCCTATAGTACCAACAAAAAAAATTATAAAGCTTCAGGAGTAAAAGAAATTATAACTATGGTTTTCTTTTGGTTATCTGCTGTTTTCTACTTCCTCCGACATATGTTAGGGGACCTAACCTGGTACAAGATACAAGATCTTGGTGTCAATGGTAAACACTCGCAGAGGCAGGCATATGAAAACCATTTGAGATTAGTTAAGATAGAAAATTAATGGGTGTGGTTTGTTTTTACCTGTTGTGTATAGGGCTGGAGCCACTCCTTGGGATTCTTCTGAAGCTATTTTTTTCACCTCTTAGAGACTCCTCCTTCATCTCCTTGCTTATCTGCAAATCTCTCACTGCTTTACTAAAAGCCAAATCCTTGGAAGCTGGCGCCATCTGACGACCCTCTACATTATTCTTACTGCTATACAAAGCAAGAAGTATCAGAATCAGAGCTGCTGAGATCGACTTTGACGTATGTAATCTCTTCATGGTGATCTTTTCTTATTTGGAGCTTTCTTAGGTTCTTCTGTTCCTGAGACTGCAACTGAGTAAACTTTTGGGTAGCTAGCTATGTTTGAGTTAAAATGGATGGAAGAGAGATTGAAACTCTTGCTGCTTTGTACATTATATTATTTGTCCTAAGTTACATTTTGGGATCTAATCACGTGATTTAGTTTGACTCATGTACCAATAATTATACCTTTTCCCAATTGTGTTTCAGATGGGTGAGGATATTTATCTTGGATCTGATGATTTCCAGATCATTCACCGATGATTGATTAGTCCTCTCACATATACACATATGCATACATATTCTTTTATAACCATTTGCATACACATCTATTTACACGTATTAGCCAAGAAAGTATATGTGCTAGGATCATGTGAAAGAGCACGTGGTTACTGATGCTGTGTGTAATAGTATTAGTTAAGTCCAACTTCATGATAATGCATGTTAACAGAACATGTCTTTTATATAATAATCACCTACTGTTTTTCTTAGTTACAAGCTTTGAAGATAGGAAAGAAAAACAGTGAAACAAATGAATTTGCTCAACTGGTTTTCTTCGTTTTGATATCTACACCAGCTGCTTGCTAGTGTGATCGTTTCATTCATGGTAAGCTCATTGTTTGTGCGTCTTGAATAACTTCTCAGTTCATGTCTTATTTTAGCTTAAGAGCATATGGTTTTACATTACAATATATTTTGTTAGTGTAGTGGAGCTTCCTGCAATCATTTGATGTCTATTAATTGATAAGAGAACAAGATAGGACTCTTGTGTTAATCTGAGTAAAACAAAATGTTTGAATTTCAAATTCACTTGGAATAGATACATGATATACTTGGATAACAAAGATCATCAGAAGAAGAAGCCAATACACGCCGAGACCACTAGTCCACTACACAATTTGACAACTTCAGACAGTCTTTTTACTCAGCTAATCTAATCACAATGTTCAAGGATCATCAGAAGATGCAGCAACGTTGGAGCTACTACTAGTGCTACCATTGCTACAAGAGACTCTCTTGTCTCTGCTCAGAAACCTCCTTAAAGACCTCAACCTCGTTGTCATTGGAGATTTTGGTTCTTCCTCTTCAACAATAAACCTCATTGATGATGATGAAGATGGTACATTTTGACTTCTTGTTGTAGAATCATTGATATCCAGAACCACATCATCTTGACTCTGTGGAGCAGCGTTTCTGGTACTTACCTGGTGCTGACGACCCCATACCAAGACATTGGTGGGGAACTCCGGTGAAGAATTAGAAACAGAATTTGAAACTTGAGACAAAGCATCATGGTCAACATTGGTGCTAGCAACATCTGCTGCACTGTCAGAACCTTGTTCAGTTCGCATCGAGCTAGTTAGCTCAAGACCAAGAACAGCGTTTCTACAAATGGGACAAGTTGAGTGAGACTGAAACCACATGTCGATACACTCAACATGGAAGCTATGGTTACACTTTGGAAGCAGCCTAGCTTTGTCTCCTTTGACAAGATCAGACAAGCAAATAGCACATTCCAAACCATCTTGTCTGAAAAAGACAATCGGTAATGAACTGAGCTCAAAAGGGGTAAGACCACCAGTGTTGGATATAGCGTCTTGTCCCGGGACAAATATGAAACGACGTCGTTGGGGGCGAGTGACTACAGGTGGTGCTATAGATGACTGGTCATCTTGTTCTTGGTGCTGCTGTTGCTGTTGGAGCTGATCTGCTCGCCACCAGTAGAACTTGGCGTAGAGGTGGAGGATAAGGACAACAAGAACCGCCATGAACAGAACAATGATTGCTGTGAGAATGATCTTGCTTGTAACCTCTTCAGTGGACAGGTCTCCAAACAGTGAGCTATGAGCAGATCCATCATCATCCATGGTTTCTTGAAAGATAAAAAACGTTTGTGTTCTTTCTCAAGCTTTACTTGGAGAAAGAAGCTTTAACTGGTTTGTAATGGTGGAGCAAAGATTTAACAATTGAATGGTTTAAGGGTTATTTGGAGCAAGTAGCTAAAGAGATGAGTTAAATGCAAGAGAAGAAGAGATGTGATGTGTTTCAGTGTATCTCAACTGAGTCATGGTTATGGAAGGTAGAAGAAGGCAAGTGAACAAGAGGTTGAGGAGTAAGGTCAGCTACTCTTCCTATAAAATCTCTACTCCACAGTTATACTTTCTTCAATTACTCCACTAAACTCAGTTTTTCTGGTTTTCTCCTCTCCATTACAAATTACTTAATTATTTATTTATTCCCTATAACTTATTGCTTTATTATACAAATTAGAAGCCAACTTTATTTATTTTGACAATTTTCTTAGAAACATTGAAAAGTAAAATGCTAAATTTCAGTAAAGAAAACAACTTTTAAGTAAAATGCAGATGTTTTTAGTTTTCTTTTTACTAATCTTTGAATAATACTAAAAAACCATTTTGCATTTTGCTAATGTGAATCCGTTAATTTGAACTTGTGCGGTTGTACCAATCACTACATTGCCTTTTTGGAGCTGAGTCAAAATTTAAAGTAAAGTGCTCTCTATTCTTTTACAAATTTAAATAAAATATGAGATTATTTTAAATAGAGTAATAGAATGATTTTTACCTGCTATGTTAAATGAAATAAGACTGGAGTGAAATTCAATTCAACATTATTATGGAACTGTTCAATTTTGTAAAGAAAAAAAAGAGTTATATAATGGAAATGCTCTAAGCCTATTTATGTTTGAACATGCAAATTGAGTATTAGTAATCCGGCTAAATGTTTGGTATTTCAACAATATTAGTACATACCATAGTTTTCTAATTGCAGCTTATGGATGACATTAGGTCAAGCTGTTGCTAAACAAACATGAATGTCAGATGTTTTAATCCTAAAGAAGAAAATAATCTAAAGATTGTGGAGTGCATTATAAGCTAATATGATGGTCTGCACTGATTCACACATCTTTTAATACTCTTTAGTCATTCCAAGATATTGGTAATCCTCCACTACTTTTACATTTTTTTTTTGTTTATCCGTTAAAATTTTGAATAAGCAAGCAAAGTAAGTCAAATGTGAATATCTCATGCATTAACTTTATATAATTAATGATTAAATCACATAATACATCTACATATTTTGAGCTAATGAGGGACTTTTTTATTCTTTCAAGATCAAAATATGGAAAAAACAATCCTCCTCCTGCTCGAGTCCTATGTTCAAGGATCTTGTCTTCTTCATGAAGTGGAACCTTAATGTTGTTTGCAGTTTTTTTCTTTAAAAAAATGGTGCATAATACTAAAACAACAACAGCAAATATATAATTAGCTTAAGTTTGAATCTTTGATTATTACATTCATGCAATAAACTTTGTATAAAAAGGTATCTTAATCGTTCGAACCTTTAGTCAGATTTTACGAGAAGTCAGATCATAATTAAAGTTCTAAAAAGTGTCTTAATAAGTCCTCATTGCACATATGCTCATTACCCGAAAGGAATTAGAAAACTATACTTTGCGAGAAACCATACCATAAACTATACTTTTTTTGTCTTAAAAGTCAAAAGAATATGGTTACTAGGCAAAATGATGAGATAATAATCATTATAGAGTAACCCATTCTCCTCTTAATCTTTAACTCATCTCCTCCCTAGATTCCCACGGCTAACACCTTCTAATATGACATGAATTCATATTGAGATATTAAATACTTCGGCAACAAAGATTTTGTAATCAATCAAATAAAATAAACAGGTAACGATCAGTGGGTTCGAAAATACGAACACTAATGCCCCTGATCCTATCAAAATTTCACGATTAATCGTATTTAAACGAAAATAGTATTACGATGAGTGACTTCTCGAAAAATTCCGTGTTGCATTTAATGACCAAGACGCATTATAAATTTAACAACCACGTGACTAAACACGTTTTACATTTATTTTGTGTGGGCTATAGTAAACATTTACAGGCTTTACTAAATGGACCGTAGCTAATTAGTTCCACAAGTGGCAAGTAGATATCGAAATAACTGTGTGGGCCGGATCAGGGTTTATGGCCTAAATAGATTCTAATTGAATTAACGGGCCGGGTCTCTAACTGGCTCGTCTCTTCAGAGGTCAATTTTGCACTCAAAATGGTCGATGGACTACGTTGTCGCTCCTTTTTGGCTCTTTTCTAGAGTGATCGCACTATATATATATATGGCTAATTTTGCTTTGACTTTTCTCAAGCATCTCATGTTTTGTTTTGGGTATACCAACTAGTTACCAAGTTGATGGAATCTTGCAAACCGAATCTTTATTAAAACATTTTGAATATGATCACTATCAAAACATTTTGAGTGGGTTTAGTTTAAGTACAATTAGTATTAGTTTAAGTTCCAAAACCTAGCATACTAAATTCAATATAGTACTCCTAGCTCTTAGGATATACTCTACTATTTTTCTTTAAAAGCACAGACAGATGATTAAAACTACAGCCATTAAAAGCTATAATTTAAGAGACAAACATATTATTCCATCTGTTTTATTTTTATTTTATTTTAAATATCACTTTATTTTTGTGCACACGAATTAAAAAATATATTAATTTTACATATTTTCTATATAAAAACATAATTATCTATATGTCTAAATATATTTTAACAAATAAAATATATATTGTAGTATAAAGTCAATAAATTTAACATATATATATATA
Organism: Moricandia arvensis; assembly: GCA_905132765.1. Lineage (NCBI taxonomy): Eukaryota > Viridiplantae > Streptophyta > Magnoliopsida > Brassicales > Brassicaceae > Moricandia > Moricandia arvensis. Next base: position 32,637 of record CAJHQP010002411.1, read on the forward strand.
TATATATTTGTATGTGTACACATTTATGAATGCAAATAAATACTATTTTTTGCATAAAGTCAAACATTTCCTCTCCTTTGGTTTATGAAAATTCACGAGGAGAGCATACATTTCGGGTCGTGAAAAGAGTATACAACATAATGCTATTCATATGTGTCGAATAAAACAAAAGAGTTTCTAATGTTATTACCGTTTGACTGTATTTTTTCGGTCGATTAATTTAAAAATTCCAAGTATTACTTCCGTAAAATATATGCAAATGGTATTACCCTTATTTATAATAATGCGAATGGTTCAAAAATTCTGAAAGTGGTGACGTTATATCATTTTCTAATACTAAATAGCTGTATGTAGAACTGGAAATTATATTAAAAGCTGTGTATACTTTTCAAAACAGCAAGAAATGTATTATATTAGTGGAATTGAACAAACCAAATTAACCAGGACATGTTATATCTTTAGTTGAATAGTATGCAGAAAAATGGAATATCCAAGTCGTCGAAATTAACTGTTTATTTATAAAATAAGAAACAATGAAACTGTAAATTAATTAAGAAGAAAAAGAGAAGAATTTTTCAGACTAACAAAAATATTTGGATGAGTTCTTTTCAAGATAGATAAACAGATAAGCTGGTTGGCAAAACACAGTACAGATAGTTGATTGTTCTGTTTTCTAAAATGGATACAGTTTCTAACTAAGAAAGTAGCCAAAAATAAGTTATCAATAAAATAAAAATACAGTAGCTATTTGCTATTCCTTATTTCATCGTGAGCTGAGAAAACGACAAGCTTGGTTTAACCTGATTTGAGGTACATTTATATATAACATAAAGCTCGGATTGAGAATAACTCTTTTGTATAAATTATATTTGAGAATAAATTATAATAGATAGTCTCTATATTTGATTTAACCTATGATATATCAATGGAAAAACAATAACGGAGATGAATAAAACAATAGGATTTTTAGTTATTTTAATGCAATTTTTTTTTATATTTATAGGATCCCTGTCAAAAACCTTTCATGTAAATATGTTACATAAAATAATTCACACCATCATTACTTACCTTTACTAAACCCTAACGAAAGTATTATATAACCATCATTACTTACCTTTACTAAACCCTAACGAAAGTATTATATAACCATCATTACTTACCTTTACTAAACCCTAACGAAAGTATTACATAACCGTCATTACTTACCTTTACTAAACCCTAACGAAAGTATTATACGTGTTAATATCTAATTATAGCTTCTTTTGATTAGTAAGCCAAACCAATTTTTCTCTTTAATAAAACGATCGTAAATTTGGTTTTTTTTTTTTTTTTTTTTTTTGATAATCCAGTATCCGACCACTAAGCGTGATCGACTAGCCCATCAGGCCTAAGCCTACGCCATTACAGGAATTTTTAAGCCTCCACTTAAGGGCCCCTGGTTACGCTAATGGTCTGGAGCGCTGGGGGCCGCATGTGAATACCCCAGTGGCCCGAATAAATGTTTGCAGCCGACGGAGATCGAAGTCAGAGTATTGAGGCCAAAGGCTCCCTCAGCTGGACATCTCTCCGCCACCAGCCCACTTAAGCGGGTTGTAAATTTGGTTTAACCCTAATCTATTGTAAACAATCATTAAGCTTCAATCATATTCCAAAACGCTTCCATACGTGTATCTATGTACATACTATTGAGTATTGACTTATTGTTATGAATTAATCTTTATAGAAACTTGAATTTTATTTCTTTATAGTTTAATTTTTAAGCTTACAAAATCAATTATTAATAAATAGATTGATTCATCTCTTTTATATATGTAATTTTTTATGTGAGAGAGTGTAAATTTACTATGTCCTCTCGAGATGATATTTTTTGATCATCACGATGCAGAAGATTTGTCTTTAATATTTTATTTGTTTTTAGTTCAGTTTCGAATTATATATGTAGAATATAGTAATCGGAGAAGTCGAAGACCCTTGAAAAATTGAATACCATATTTGTTTAAATTATTTGTCAGCTATCTTTTACGCCATCTGCCCGCTAGTAAATTAAGAAGAAAACAAGACATGAACAGCATCAAGAATTTTTATAATCCACTAAAAAACAAAAGTCAAACAAAATAAACTGTATGCCTTTCTTTTTATGACCACTAATTGCTTATACATCAATAAAACTAACAGAAAAAAGGAAATACGAACATATGATTATACAAAAAATAAACTACTAACTGGTCATGTTCTGATGATTTAATCTCATCATTTTAAGCCATTGTTGTTTTTTACTTTTTAGATCAGTTGGCTTTAAAACTTTTGTACATGTACAACTTAGCTTCATTTCTAATGATAATTCGCATATTTTATTAAAAAAATTAAAATACAAACATTGAGAGGGATACTAGAAAAGATGTGTAACTCCACCACCACTACTAGCAATCTAGCATGCCGTCCTAAAAGGTAAACGCTTCTCAATCTTTAATACAAAAACCTAAAAATATTTGTCCAAAAAAAAACATAAAAATAAAAATAATCATCAGACTATTCCTAAACCATCCTTTTGTTATTCCCTTTTATCATTTTCATATCATAATGTTGGTGCCCATCATGATTATAGTATCATCGAAATTCATTTTTTCATTATCAACATCATAGCACGCACGCATGTATCTCTATCTCCAAGCATGAAATGACCCTCTCCTCTAAAATAAATCTGAGACAATCAATAGTTAAAACGCATATAGACAAAAACAATGTTTTATGAATAAATGACACAACATAACCTAGCTATTGAAGTTATGTATCTATGCGAACCACATTTGCTTTGGTGTAATGAAGCTTTTAATAATAATTTTAAAAATTGTTAAAAATTAGGACAAAATACCATACACACAAGACACAGGCCACAAGACACAATCGGGGTCTAAAGATAAAATGATAAAATAATAAAAAGCATGAAAAGTTTAGCTTTGGGTATGACAAGAAAGTTTCTTCAGTTTGGTCTGACTATTCCCTTGGTCAACGATAATACTTAGAGCCATTTTACAAGCTTCAGAGACAGAAACCCAGATTGGATAATGATGTCTTTTGCTTATTTTCCCTCTCTCTCGTCTCCTCCTTTAAGCTTATCTCAGCTTCTTCTTCTCTTGTTCTCACCATGATTGACGAGAAGATGAGATCAAAATCCATTGGTCTCCTAGTGAGACCAGTACCTATGGTTCTCTTCCTTCTTATTCACGTTATGTCCCTCTCTGTCTTCTTTCTTACAATTTCAGAAGCTGTATGCAATCTCCAAGACCGAGACTCTCTCCTTTTGTTCTCCACCAACGTATCATCTCCACTTTCTCCTTTGCATTGGAACACGTCAACTGATTGTTGCTCATGGGAAGGAATCTCATGCGATGACTCTCCTCAAAACCGAGTCACTGCCATTCTTTTGCCCTCTAGAGGACTCTCCGGTACTCTCCCGCCCTCTGCTTTGAATCTCCGTCGTCTCTCTCAACTCAACCTTTCTCATAACCGTCTCTCTGGTCCTCTCCCACAAGGCTTCTTCTCTGTTCTTGACCAGCTCACGGTTCTTGATCTCAGTTACAACAGTTTCAATGGTAAATTACCATTTGGACAATCATCTGCCAGTGGAAGAAACAAAAAATTCCCAATTCAGACCATTGATCTCTCCAGCAATCTTTTTCAAGGAGACATCCTAGGCGGTTCTGTTTTCCTTCAGGGTGCTTTAAGGTTAACCAGTTTCAATGTCAGCAACAACAGCTTCACCGGTCCAATCCCTTCCTTCATGTGCAGAACTTCACCAAAGCTAACAAAACTGGACTTCTCTTATAACGAATTCACAGGTGTTATCTCTCAAGGGCTAGGCAAATGCTCCAGGCTACGTGTTCTTCGTGCTGGCTTCAACAATCTATCTGGTGAAATCCCAAAAGAAATCTACAATCTTACTAACCTCGAGGAACTTCTTTTACCAGCCAACCATCTCTCCGGCAACATTGATGATGAGATCACTCGTCTCACGAATCTGAGATGGCTTGACCTTTATTTCAATCAACTTCAAGGAGAGATACCAATGGATATAGGTAAGCTTTTCAATCTACGCAGACTCCAGCTCCATATCAACAACCTCACAGGCTCTGTCCCGGTCTCTCTAGCCAATTGCACAAAGCTTGTGAAGCTCAACTTACGTGTTAACCTGCTGGGAGGAAACTTATCGGATGTAGACTTCTCCCGCTTTCAGAGCCTCAGCATTCTTGACCTCGGAAACAACAGCTTCACAGGAGACTTCCCTTCAACGGTTTACTCCTGCAAGAACCTGACCGCGATGAGGTTTGCAGGCAACAAGTTAACAGGACAGATATCTCCACAAGTACTGGAACTGAAGTCCCTGTCGTTCTTCACGTTTTCACAAAATCAGATGACCAACATTACAGGTGCCCTCAGCATTCTACAACACTGCAGAAATCTGACTACTCTCATCATTGCAAGGAACTTTTACGACGAAACGATACCAAGCAACGAGGACTTCCTTGTGTCAGATCCATTTCCAAAGCTCCAAATCTTCGGTACTGGTGGATCTAGATTGAAAGGTGTAATACCCGCTTGGCTGATCAAGCTCAAGAGCGTGGAACTCATGGACCTGTCACAGAACCAACTCGAGGGGTCGATTCCTGGTTGGCTAGGTACACTTCCAAACCTTTTCTACTTGGATCTCTCTGATAACCTTCTTACAGGAGAGCTCCCAAAGGAACTGTTTCAGCTGAGTGCTCTCCTGTCCCACAAGGTATACGATGCAACAGAGAGGAGCTATCTAGAGCTACCTGTTTTCGTCAGTCCTAATAACATCACCTCTAATCAGCAATACAATCAGATATCCAGCCTCCCACCTGCGATATACGTCAATAAGAATAAACTGAATGGGACTATACCAGTCGAGATTGGACGGCTAAAGGTTCTCATTGTCGTCGAGCTTCATGTTAATAACTTCACTGGCAGCATTCCAGATGAGTTCTCAAACCTCACAAACTTAGAGCGGCTGGACCTCTCCAACAACAGTTTATCTGGTAGAATCCCTTGGTCGCTCACAGGACTCCATTTCATGTCTTACTTCAACGTCGCCAACAACACTCTCAGTGGGCAGATACCCACAGGGGCACAGTTTGATACTTTCCCAAAAGCATATTTCGAAGGAAACCCATTGTTGTGCGGTGGTGTACTGCTAAAATCCTGCACGGTTCCAACTCAGCCTTCTTCTACAAAGGTGCATAAAGAAAAGGTTAACATACCACTTGTTGTGGGGCTTGTCATTGGGATCTTTTTTGGGGTCAGTTTGATTTTGCTGATGCTTGCTCTGTGGGTGATGGACAAGAGGAGGGTGAATCCAGGAGACTCTGAGCACGCTGAACTGGAGATAAGTTCCACTGACTCGTACTCTGAAGTTCCTACAGATTCGGAGAAAGACATAAGCCTCGTGATGCTGTTTGGAAACAGTAGATACGAAGTAAAAGACCTAACCATATTTGAGCTATTGAAAGCTACCAACAACTTCAGTCAAGCTAATATTATCGGATGCGGCGGGTTTGGTCTTGTCTACAAGGCTACATTGGATAATGGGACGAAACTGGCTGTTAAGAAACTCACCGGAGACTATGGTATGATGGAGAAAGAGTTCAAAGCAGAGGTGGAAGTTCTCTCCAGGGCCAAACATGAAAACCTGGTCGATCTACAAGGCTACTGCGTCCATGATAATGCCCGGATACTCATTTACTCGTTCATGGAGAACGGGAGTCTAGATTATTGGCTGCACGAAAACCCTGAAGGTCCAGCTCAGCTAAATTGGCCAAGAAGACTGAACATTATGAGAGGAGCAAGCTGTGGACTAGCGTACATGCACCAAGTATGTGAACCACACATAGTACACAGAGACATCAAGTCCAGCAACATCCTTTTAGACGGAAGCTTCAAGGCCTACGTCGGAGACTTCGGGTTATCAAGACTGATCCTTCCCTACCGTACACATGTCACAACAGAGCTTGTGGGCACATTAGGTTACATTCCACCAGAGTATGGACAAGCATGGGTAGCTACCTTGAGAGGGGACGTGTACAGTTTTGGCGTTGTCATGCTGGAGCTTCTCACGGGGAAAAGACCAATGGAGGTTTTCAAACCAAAGGTGTCGAGAGAGATAGTCTCGTGGGTGCATCAGACGAGAAAGGATGGGACACTAGAGGAGGTCTTTGATCCGTTGCTGAAAGAGAGTGGTAATGTAAGGGAGATGACACGTGTCCTTGACATAGCCTGCATGTGTGTGAACCAAAACCCTATGAAGAGACCAAACATACAGCAAGTTGTGGACTGGCTTAACGATGTAGAAGCGGTAAACACAAACCAAAGTAACAACAGAGAAGAATAAGCCCAAAAAAAGAGAGAACTTTATTGTGTGCCATTTCATTACACATTCATTTTTTTTTCCTTGCCAAGTGCAAATGTTAAACACATCATTTTCATGTAAATTAATTTTTTGATGAACATGAAACAGTTTGCAGCGTGTGTTTTTTTTTTTGAAAACGAGTTCTTTATATATATCACATAAAACCCAAATCATACCTTAAGCATTCACATGCTCGAATCAAAGTGGGTTTTGTAAGCGGCATTTAATCGAATACTTGGTGTGCAATAGTTAACGAAGAGACATTAAGACAAAAACAGGCAAGGCAGAAAGCAAAGAGTAAAGAATAGTATGAGGCTTGAGACAGAGGAAGTAAAAGAATGGTAAGGATCTGAGACATACCTAAACAAACATCAATGGAGAGGAAACAGAGACAGAGAGAAACAGAGCTTCGCTGTTAATTTGGTACTGGGCATGTGTTAACTGTTAAGGAGCTAAAACGGTGTCGTTTGGGTGTTATTTGGAAAAGGATGCTGCAACCGAACTAACCATGTATGTGTTAACTGTCAAGGAGCTAAAACGGTGTCGTTTTGGGTGTCGTTTGGTAATTGATAATTATTTTGGTAAATTTCAACAATACCATGCAATTTCAAATTCATTTTAAATTCTTGAGCTTCTAACTTAGGTTGAAGAAAATAATAAAAGGAAGATGGAAGATCAATTTATTATACGCAAAAAAAAAAATCAATTTATTCCTAACTTTCATTAACGATGGCCTCTGCGGTTAAATCTAAAATCGATTGTGTCAGTAAATAGGCAAGAGTATGACTAATTGTTCATTTGTGTTAGATAAACCCTTAGATTTTATCAACTTTTGAATGTTTTTTTTTCTTCTTCACGTCAACATTCATTAGCAGAGAGTGTTGAAAATAGGGATTTAGAATATAATCAATTAAAATTTCGATTTCGGCACGAGGAACATGCAAAATCAATCATGTTAACAAACATATAAAGAATGATCAAATAATTAATGGGAAGAAGACAATATCAAAAAGTGATAAGGATGGGGGAACCAACGTATGGATGATTAAAACATCTTTGTCCTTTGTAGCCACAAACATTGTTTCGTAAGTAATTACCGTAAAGCGACAAGAATACGAAGATATGGATTGATGTAAGTAATGTATCAATGAATATATAGAAGTAGAGAGCAACATGCAGAAAAATTTTATACGCATAGGATCTGATGAAAATTAAAAACCCTAACACATATGGCATCAAGAATTTGCAGCTATACAAACACACATAGACATAGTCATACATGTCCCGTACTGTTTCCTACTGAATTGTATAATCTTCAAAATATCTGCTATGACTTGTATATTAATGGTTAATACACGAGATATAGCGTTCATGTTTCAGGCCATAGACAGCTTGGAATTGAATGCATGAACTATAGACTGTCGTGCACTTTGTTTCGTTTACCAAACAAAAACTGGATTATATTTCGTGGAATCTCGTTGATTCTTGTGAAAATTAAATTGTAGTTGATGAATAATTGCTTTGATGTCTTATTAAGAAAAAAAAACGCTTGCAAACATAGTTTTGTTTTATTTATGGAAACTCAGGTAACATGCATGAGGGGATTATCTCAACCCATTATTTTAGGCCAGGCTTTTATATTATACATGATTATTTGGCTTGTTGACTAGACGGATGGGAACATCCGTAGACCTAACTTGTCAAGACGTGAAGTAGTAGTGTCAATATGAACCTTCCGGAACTTGACGAGGAAGGTCTTGGAAGTATCATTGGTGAGAACTAGTTGTGGTGCATTTTCCCAAGGCCCTGGGACGGTCCCAATGGTTCCGGCTAAGGTGGTCAACTTGTAAGCAACTCCTCCGTAAAAAGGCTCTTTTCTCTCAATTTTAAACCAGCTGTTTCGTTCCTGCTTCTCACCACCGATGAGAATCGCAGGCTCCTCTGAAGCCGATGCGGATTTATCGACCTCCCAGAACTTGGAAAACTCCTCGCAGCCCGGCCAGGCGTCTGACTTAAACTCGATGTTTATTATTTCCTTTTCGTTAATATATGTGTCCATGATCGGGTATGGATATGAGAAGCTAACCGGTGTGCCTGGTAAGGCCTTAACCGAAGCTTGGCTGATGCCAAGTGGACAAAGGGGAAATAGATTAACGGGGACTGGGAGAAGACCACCTCCGTTACTATTCGGTTTGTATGGTAGGATCAAGTATCGTGAAGTCGTGCGAAGTGGATTTCCCTCGGTGTCATTCACGCGAAATACTCCTTGGGTGCATGCAGCTGCACCCAACATGAGAGTGATGAGAAAGGAGATCAATGGGAATGATGACATCATTGTGATGTTTGTGTGTGTGTGTTTAGGGTTTTGTTTGATTTTGAGTTGTGTTGTAGAGAGTAGACACATTGAACCGATATTTATAGGAAACTTCTGCAGTTAAAATTTTATAACCGCGTGTGACAGTAAAAAGAAAAAAAAAAGATTAATCTCTCATTTCTATAATACGTCGGTGACCGACTCAAACTTTGATTTCAGCACGAGGAACATGCAAAATGGTTGTGCAACTAACAAAATGGCCCCCTGTAATAGAGGATGATCAAATGAATGGGAAGTAAGACAAGATTTCAAACAGAAGCTAGGAATGATAAAACCAATCAATGGATAGATGAATGATTCTCTAAATCTCCTTTTCATTCCGCCAATAACCTTTTTTGTCAATTTCAACGAGAATACAGGACATTATCAGAGCATCCCTTCACTGTATTTTAAATGATATTCCTCGCTAAATCTATACTATAATAAAAGGGGAATATAAGCTCCATTTAGCCTATCCACCTCATCAAATTAAATTAACCAATGAGAACATTTCAATTTGACATGTCCATCAATTTTTCATCTTAGTGGATCCTACAAAATTACTAAAGCTAAACAATCAATTTATTTGATCAGCAACTTATCTTAACTTTATGCAAAAAAAATCTCCAATCGACATCTACATCCACTTTGATCTCTTCCTCTTCCCCAATTTGAAAAATGAAACATCTATTCTCTTCTTCATCGGAGGTTTTAAATAGAATCATGCACTTACCCCTTTCTTTCTTGCCTTTTCAGTTCTTCTTCTCCCTTTCTTCTTTCTCCTCCTCCTCCAATCTGCAAACGTTGTTACAACACATCATCGATTCTCAGGTTACCCAGATATGATCACTCAGGATTGAATCAACTCTAGGATGTCGTCAACGTTTATACGAAGGGGCTTCACATCAATCCAAACAACATACAGTTATAATTGGCAGAAGCTCAAGGTTTTGCGTCGAGTCCACACGCCGTCTCAGATCCATTTGGGATGCTTTCCAATGGTTGGAGATGTCGAAGAAACTAATGACAAATTCTTCAGCGAGAGGTTCTTTTTTTTTGAAGCAGCCTAATTTCATAAATATTTGGTAGGAGATCCATAGACACCGTCAAAATCTCAAAACTTTTATTGAAATACTAGATGGTGATGCAACCTTTTGGAATTTTGTTAAATGTTAATTTCAGGACTCAGGCAGGTGAAGCAGCGGTGGATCAGGAGGCTAATATGGTTGTGCCTCCAAGGAAGGAGCCCGAGGTAGAGAAGAAACAAAAACCCGAGCATGAACCTGAGCCAGAGTTTGGAGAAGAAAAGGAGAGAAGAAGCAGAAAGCTTTAAAGGAGATAAAGATAGGAATGCGGCATACAAGACCTTTAAAACACTATCAAGAATTACTCACAACCATGAAAAATGATGATGAATATATCTCTTTATCACAAATCATGTTGTTGTTCATCTGGAGATGACAAAGGTATAGTCTTTATGTATATTAGTCTACAGTTTTTATGTGATTTGCTTGGTACATGGTTGAGCCTAAATGTGATCATGTTTGATTTAGTATTATGAGTGCATTAATGTATAGTTTTTTTGTATATTGGTCTATATTGATTTGAGTAGTACGTGGTTGAGTTTAACTATGATCATGATTTAATATGATGAGTGAAGGTATAATTTTATTTGTATTAGTCTACAGTGATTTTCTTGGCAAGAAGCTGAGTCTAAATGTGAATGTTCTTGATTAAGTATGATGAATGCAATATGCATCAAGGATTGTGATAGATGGCAAAATTCTCGAGAGCGGAATGAGGCACTCATGAGTCAAGAAAGAGTTAGCGCATGAAGGGTAATTTGATCTGAGTATTGGTGAGGCTGAGCGTGAGAAAGGTCTTTTGGTTTTGCTTGGTAAAGGGATTTATAATAACATCCTGCTGTGTTTATAGTACAGGTAATGACTTCTCGAAGGAGCATTAGTATCATGATGCTGTGAAACATTACACTGAAGCAATCAAAAGCATCCAAAACAAACGACAGTAGGGCCAACCCTTATCACCTTATGTGCATCACTCTTGTGTACAAAGGCTTCTATATTTAATTTTTTTAGTTAATTTATTTGCTTCTTTGAATTTTATGGAGACATATAGTAACCGACCTGCGTGTAACAAAAACTAGGGGCAATGCCCGACTGATTGATGTAAGCGGACAAGTGCATCGAGCTTGATTACGTATTCTCAAAGGGATACAACAGAAAAGGTGCATGAGTGACATTGCAATGGAAACATACCCAGAGGGTCTCAAACCTGATCCTAAAAATCAGGAGTCTCTCGACGGTGCTAGAAGGTATGCAACATGTGTAAAGGTGTGGAGAAACTATTCACTATGTAAACTTAGTAGCTATGTAACGTGTTATAAACCTACTCTGCCGATGTGTACAACAGGTCAATAAGGCAAACCGTGGGGCCTTACTCCCAGGAGTTGAAAGAAAGATATGTTAGATATTTAGATTCTAAGTAATTGTTATGTCTTTCTTTTTCGGTTTAGAGAGAACCAGTGAATTTAGTTTATTTAATATTTTGTTCTTGCAGGCTAGGTAGTAGGAGAATGTAAGACTCGGCAATCCAGCCCATTCTTACAGATCCAGCAATGAGACAGGTAAATAAACAAACTTTGCTTCTCTAGATGTCTTACCGATTTAGGAATCAATATTTGGTTCAGCTTTGTTGGAGCAATCCATGTTGATGTTAATGATGTCTCACAAAAGTTCAACACTTCTCTTTAAAGAAGTTGTGTCTAATTTCCAGGAAATCCAGGAGCAACACAAAACACACGCAGAACCCGATGACCATGAACAAATCCAAAAGCTTATCAGGTAATTAATCGTCCTAATGAAATAAACCTAACCACATAGTTTACTTTTTGTAGCTCTCGAACCAAAATCATGTTCTACCAATGTTTTAGGCTAATCTGCTATATCGTCTCCTTATATCAATTGTGTGTTTATATGATATATTTGAATGAGTTACATTACTGATTACTGTATAGCCCAAAAGTTATTTCACAAAATTCTTCAATAGGGAAGATTAGTTGTGAACAAGAAAAACAAAATATGTCTTAAGCAACAACTTCTTGGACGAAAGACCAAAGGATGATGCAAGCTTTTGGTGATGAATGTTCAGTTGAGAACCCATGCGGGTGATTAAGCTGAGGCTCAAGAGAATAAGATGGTAGTGAAGGATCTTGAGGAATCAGAGCCGGGATTTGGAAAAAGAAGAGGAACGATTAGAAATCTAAATGGAAAGAGAGAAAATAGTGAAAATTTTACTTTGTTTTCTGTCACCGAAAGGAGAAAAAAATAGAGAAGAGTGGTCGCTATTTCTTTTGGCAACACCGACAAAACCAAAAAGCTTCAATTATTTTGTCGCCACATATCGGTTTTCATTCCATTTAGTTAACGAAGAAGAAACTTATGAACAATTTTAGTTGCTAATGTCGATCTCATTGTTCGTTAAACTAACAAAGCCAATATCTACAAAGCAAAATACATGACAAACTGTTGATAAAATATATGAAAACAAAGTAAACAAACCCCGCGCTTGATTTATATTTAATATTATATTTCGATTGTACCATATAAGATGTTGATTAACATGTATTTTTCTTTCCTTAAATGGGGACTAATTGGAAAATTCACGCATTAGCAATACATAAATACATAACCAATACTTAGTATCTAATATTTACAATGTCTTTTATCTTCATTCTTGAAACATCGATGATAAAAAATAAGAACTTCATGAAAACTAATAATGTTTTATAAGATAATATTTAGCAGAAAACGACATATAAGAATAATATTTAGTTTTCATAACAAGAAAATCTCATGAAATGCTTGATTGGTAGAAACTATGGCTTTATATAGTTATTTTTATTTAGAATATAACATGTAAATTTTCTACTGTAGATATAGATTTTGTTGTGTAGATTTATATTAATAATTTTCAAAGCACTAAATATAAAATTCTAGAAAATTTGATTTTCAAAACCATATTTCCTAATTTAACTTTTGGAATATAGCTTTAAATTATTTTCTTATAGCATGATTAGTAATTAAATTTAGGGAGAAAGAAAAAGAACTGTAAAAAGAACTCAAAGCATTTACCAATCACCTTCAAAAATTATTGTACTTTTCTCAAAAATTCCCGAAAATATTCAATAAGCAATTAATTTTTTACCTTTTATCAATGTATTTATAGAAAAATATTATATCCAAGACTTTTGAATTTGGAATAAAAATTATAACAATTGTTTTTCATGTATACTTCTAAAATATTAATTTTCTTGGAAATAACTTAAACTTTTAACCATCAATTGTAAACCACAAATAAAAAAAAAATAGAATAACCAAAGGAGTTAGGGAATTGAAATTTTAAAAGATCAAAATTTTGACCTATTTTTACTGTAATAATATTTTAAATATTGTAATATGAATTTTTATCATTATTTACATATTGCATTATAATAAGTTAAATTTCATTTTAATATTTTATATTTTTCGATATATACTACATATTTTAATATAATAACAAATTTTATAATGAATTAAAATTTTTAAAAAATAAACCCGGGCGTAGTCCGGGAAAAGCTCTAGTAAAAATAATAATTTAATAGAATCTACTATTGAATTAAGGTTTAATGATTAAAAGAAATATGAACCGTTAAAATTGTGATATGTTTTTTTTTTATCAGGTGTTGCTCTTGCGGTCCACCACCTAGGCTCGGTGGAGCAGGGGTGTACACCCACAACCTCGGCGCCTGCAGCATATCCACTAAGGAGGACCAACTTGTAAGTATGCTATATATTTTTTATTTTTTAATAATACTATTTATTTACTAAGTCTTTTATATATTATTATAGGTTGAGGCAAACGACGGGAAACCAGTCGACCAGCTCGCCGTCATGGAGGCAGCGTACACCAACAAGAAGACTCGAGAAATCAAGAATGTAACAATTAAAGGTGTCGTGGACTTGGTAAAGTTGCAGAAACAAGACTTTCTAGCTTCTAAGCCTCTTCTTATCGGTGATGACGATTCCGATGCTTCCACCCAGTTCTCCCAAAACCCAGCGAATCAACAAAATGGTCGAACATGTAAATTTCTTAGATTTTCATTTCATTAATCTTTTAATTTTCATAATATTATAATAATCTAAGTTTTCAGGTAAATTTCTTAGATTTTTTAATTTTATTAATCTTTTATAATAGGCGGTCCCAAAGAAGAAAAGTTATATGGTCGGTTTGGCTCGTCGTGCTTCTTCGTGTCCTGCATCGTCTTCGCAATCTTCATATGCTGATCCGATGATCATTGAGGAGCTTCAAGACAAGACTCAGCGTATTCAAGCGTTGGAGACCCAGAACGCTACAGTTATTGCTCAGATGGCACAACAATCGGCTCAAATGGAGCAACAGTCTGCTGAGATGGCGGCATATCGAAAGGAGATGGCGGAGACCAGGAGGTTAAACCAGGAACTTATGAAGAGGGTGGATGACATGTTTTCTAGAAGGTTTTAGTGTTTTTTTTTAAATTATGAACTTTTTGAATGTTTTTTTTTAATTTTGTAAAACTTAAAATTTCTATAATATATTAGTGTTTAAATTTCTATATTTAAATTTTAATATTTTAAATAATTAAATTAAATAAATTAACAAACTAAAATATTAAAAAATAATTTTAAATTCAAATCCGGAAAATCCCGACGGCCTTTCCGACGGACTGTTCCGTAGGATAATTCTGACAGAAGGACGTCGTCAGAAAGTCCCGACGGCGTTCCGACGGAACGTGGGCGTCGGGAATTTCGATGGATAGTGTTCCGTCGGAAATTCTCGACGGCTTTTTCCGACGGAATTTTTCGATGGTAGATTGTTGTCGGAAGCATCGGAATTGTTGTCGTCGGAAATTTTCGGAATTCTGTCAGAAATTTCCGACGGAATCCCGACGACATTTGAGTTTCCGACGAAACCATACCGACGGTCATTTTCGTTGGAAATTCGTCAGGAATAGCCTATCTCAACAAAATTTAGACGAAAATGGTCGTCGGTATTGCGGCAACATCTTGTAGTGGGATGATCAAATGAATGGGAAGTAAGACAAGATTTCAAGCAGAAGCTAGGAATGATAAAACCAATCAATGGATAGATGAATGATTCTCTAAATCTCCTTTTCATTCCGCCAATAACCTTTTTTGTCAATTTAATACAACATCGTAACATACTATTTCAATGAGAATACAGCACATTATCAGAGCATCCCTCCACTGTATTTTAAATGATATTCCTCGCTAAATAAAAATAATTATTTTAATAGAATCTACTATTGAATTAAGGTTTAATGATTAAAAGAAATATGAACCGTGTGTAAAATTGTGATATGTTTTTTTTTTAACCTGTTGTTGATTTTGCTGTCCACCATCTAGACCCGACGCCAGCCTTTGTCTGTACCTTTTACGGTCTTGGACGCGTCTCCCCGCCCGAAGTTCGAACCCGCGTCCCCCAAACCAAAAATTGTGATATGTTAGTAGAGGTTCCGAGAAGTATTTCATAATTAACTTAATAAAGAAGGTTGGTCATATTATCCGTTATTCGTTTTAATTTCATCTGAAAAACGGATATCCAGAAAAAAATAAAGTAAAGAAAATAATAAAAGGTCAAAATGAAACAAATCACAAGCAATATATAAAATGTTGAGTGGCGAATATCCGCTCCACTATGACATATATATAAATACATGTATATTTATGATTAAATGTATATCTTTATATTATTATTATTATTATTTTAATATACATTTTAAAAAAATTATTCAAAAAAATCTTATAATATTACTAAATCAAAAAACAGAAAATAAGATCTTTATCTTTGTAGCATTCTTTAGATTTACTTGTATTAAATAAAGCGATTGATATATTTTAAGTATTCACAAATATCCACAAATATTTGCGAATATTCGGGATATCCGAATTTTGGATATTCATATTTTTTTCAAAGCAAAGAAAATAAAAAATAGACTTCATAAAACACGGAGTAATTCACAAATATTGAAAATTTTACTAAGATTCGCTTATTGCTATTAATGAGACTTTATTATCTATTTCGCTAGATCTTTATATGTGCATCACACGCGGATTATTTTTCATATATATATACAATGTTAATATTATTTTTAAAAATTGTGATTAGACTGTAAATATTTTGGTGTTATTCTCTTAACCTATAATAGATGTTACTCCACATTATTTGACAAAAAAAACTAAAACTCTAAATATTACGATAAACGTGTTGAAAGGTGCGAGTGTGATAATATTGTCTTTTGTATCTTTAGTTGAAGGTATATATATAATTTCATTTTAGGTTTTAGAAATATATGGTGTTATCTAGATAGATTTAATTTAATAGATTTTCTTTTATGATTTAAGTTAATAGGATATATATTATTTTGGTATATGATTAGAAACCTAGATAGCAAACAATTTGTTAGAGATTAAATTGATTGGTTGCAAATACTTTCTTTGAAAATTGCAAAAGCTATTTTGTATTAGATACTTTTTGATTTAGGCGTTCTAAATTTATTATGTTTCCATAATTATTATTTGGTTTGCTTAGAAGCAACCTAATAATTATTGGATTCATCATTTTATAAATGTTGTCTCATACGAGGCCACAACTTCTTTCATTTCTAAATATGTATTTTTTACAGCCCCTAGAGCAAAAGTTACATAAAGTGATTAATGGGAAGAAGACAATATCATATAAAGGATGATTAAATAATTAAGGGGAAGAAGACAATATCATAAAGTGATAGTGATGGTAGAACAAACGTATGGATGATTTATACATCTCTGTTCTTTAGACACACAACCATATTGCTTTGTAAGTAACCGTAAAGGGACAAGAATATGAAGAAGAAATGGATAATGGATTGATGTAAAACTTGTCCCAGTGAATTATATAGAAGTAGCAACATGCGGAAACAATTAGAATAGGATATGATCCTATCCTGTTTTGATATTAAAACCCTAGCACCAGGCCCGGTTCAAGCACTATAAAATACAAGAACAATAAAAATCATTTGTAAAAAGAGCCCTAAATCTTAAAATACAGTCCATAAACTCTTTTCAAAAAATTGTATAAACATTTGGACCCAGTACATATGCACTTTGGACACATAACAAGAGCCGGGCCTGCCTATCACATATGGCATCAACGATTTACAAATATACAAAACACATACATGTCCCCATATATTATGATCTTTTGCTCCATGGAAATGAAGAACAAACACGTAACTACTTGATAGTTTATACGTAAAATGAACTCGAGAATTAAAAAAGATTAAATAAATCTCAGTGCTTAATTCATAAACATAAAATCATAAATTACTTTTATCATCAATTTTTTTTTAAATACTTCATACAAAAGAAGAATGAAATGACACCATTTCGATTGAATAACACCCCTCAAACTATTAGAGCATGATTATCAATGGATAGACAGATCCACAAAACAACAACGATAACGATAACTAAAATTTGATAACTAAATTGGTTTAAATCAAAGTTATGTGTGTCTCATAAAGCGGTAAAACATAATTTCATTTTATATATTCATGAGGAAAGTAAAGAAACATGCGTGCGGGTATTTTCTCAACCCCTTATTTTTGGCCATGGACGAGTCTTAGGCTTAACGTTACAACATTATCTTGACTATTAGAATGGGAACATACTAAGACCTGACTTCTCAACAAGAGAAGCAGATGTAATAGCTTCATTATATTTGTTGAACTTGACGAATGTGGTCTTAGCATCATCATTGGTGAGAACTAGTTGTGGTGCCATAAAAATCCCCGTGACATTTCCAACGGTCCCGTCTAAGCTGGTCAACTTATAAGTGTTTTCTCCTACTCCTTCTCCAGCTTTCTCTATCTTAAACCGGCTATTTTGGCTCTCCGGTTTACCACCGAGGATAATTGCACTCTCCTTGGAAGCAGATGAGGACTCTACTGCCCATACAAAGGAAAACTCGTTGCACACCGGCACGGGCAAGGAGCCAGACTTGAACTCGATGGTTACATCAGTAGATGTCTTAACGATGGAGTCTTGGACTGAGTCAGCAAACTGGAAGGTAACCGGTAGGCCCGGTAGGAACGGATAGAAAGCTTGGTTGATCCCAAGTGGACAAAGGGGAGCGACTCTAATGGCGGCTGGAACAAGACCACCGCCACCGGTCTTGATCGGCTGGATGAAGTATTGCTGACCTGTCTCAAGAGAGTTCCCGGCTGTGTCTTTCACCGGTTCTTGTCCGTGGGTGCAGGCCACTGTCGCCAAGAAGAGAGTGATGAGAAAAGAGATCTTCATTGTGATGATGATCTTGTGTTTTTAGGTTTGGGGGTGTTTTGAGTGAGTTGAGTTATGGAGAGCAAAGAGGTACGTATATATAGGAAGCCTTTGCGGTTAAAAAGTAAAATATTAGTTTCAACTGTAGAAATAAAAGATAAACCCTAGATCATTATATAGCTTTCAAAATGTTTATTGGCTTTTTCCTCACGTCAGATCCTGATAATTCTCAAAGTACATGACCATTGGTTTCAAACTTTATAGTACAGCCAGAATTGAAAATAGGGGATTATACTCTAGACTCTATGTTGTCATCGGATCAAACTTGAATTTTTCAGCACGAGGAATTAATACAAAGTGGTCCAAAGTAACAAACATTTAAAGGACGATCAAACTAAATAATTCATGGGAATGAGTCAAGGAAACCAATTTACGAATTATTCTAGCACATTTGTTTCTTTCTGGCCATATTGTAAATCTACAACTAGATTTTGACCTACCGACAGATATATATATATTTTATTTAAAAAATATAATTCAAAAATATTTATATCGGATAATTCAAATACCATAACACATCGTTGAATTTAAGATTACTGATATGTATAGTGAATTTTAAAAAGAAAAACATAACTGCCTTATATCTAATAACTAAAAAATTATTGTTTGAAAATTAAAATTTGTTGTTTTAATTTTTTTTTATAAATTAAAGTTTTCTAATTACCTTTTTTATAAAATCGCAAGTATATTTGATTACCTTTTTTAAAAAAATATATATAATATATTATAATTACCATATTCTGTTGAAGTTGTTAGATTAATATATGAAAGATTATGAATGTAGTTGAATAGTTGACTAATAGGGATGTCGAAAAATAAGGCGGAAAATTTTGTAGAAAAAATATAACAGAATATGGTAAAAAGTATATTGTATTATGTAACATATTAACAAACTTGAAACAATCTAAAAATTAAATGACAATTTTTAATGGTTGATAAATTTAGTACTCTATTTTATTAGAATAGATTATTAGACCATATGCTCTCTTTTTTTTTTCATCAAAACAAAACATAGACTCAGAAAGACTCTGCTATCCACTCTGGTAACTCGGCATCCATATGGACGACAAAAAACTATTGCTGCCTAACACTGCGTGCAAAACTATCCGCCTGTAGATTCGCCGTTCTTGGTACATGAATGAGCTCCGAGTGGCTAAAACTGTCTTTGAGGTACTTGATATTTTCTAGATATGTTGCAAAGGCTGACCATTCCTCCGATTGAGACACCATTTTATCCAGTTGTAAGCAATATGTAGCAAAAGTAACATGATATTGGTACAAGTTCCTCATACTTTCCATTGCCCAAATAAGAGCTTCAATCTCCGTATGGAGAGGGGGGAGACTGGCTCTAGTGTTCCTTGCTCCCATTAAGCCCGCAAAACCCTCCAGAGTACTGTACCACCCTTGTCCTGAATAATTATCATTCTCTTTCCAAGATCCATCAGTGAAATACCATCTTCCTCGAATTATGGGTATAGAAGAAACCATTTAAGAACTAGTTCTTAGTTTTTTTAGTTAAAAATTAAAAAACCAATTTCTTATATTTTGCTAAGAATCTCATCCTAAAAACCTTGGGTTAGTTATATATTGTCTAAACCACTTTTGAAAAGTAATTTCTTAGGTAACTGATAATTATTTTGGTAAGTTAAACTTAAATGTCCCGACCGTCCATAACACATACATGTCCCCTACTATGATCTTTCATTGCTCCAGTGAAAATCAAGAAGAAACACGTAACTACTTGACCGTTTATTCGTATATATAATATATATAATATATATATATATATATTATTATTGTTATTTTTGATAAGTAACTCGAGGGTTTATTCGTAATGGGGATGACTATTCTGAATACTGATGTTTGCTACTGAATTGTATAATCTCTAAAATATCTGCTATAACTTGTATTTTAATTGTTAATACGTGAGATAACGTTCATGCATGTTTTAGGCCCTAGACAGCTTGGAATTGAATGCATGAACTGTATAGACTGTTGTGCACTTGGCCTCTTTTCCCAAACAAAAACTGGATTGTATTCTGTGGAATATCGTTGATTTTAATAACGCAATTTTAATAATAATTGTTGTAATTTTTTTTTCTTCACAAGACCCGATTTTATTGTGGGATAGAGAGATCCACCGCGGTAGATTCACAAAACTACAACGATAATTTAAATTTTATAATTATTAAATTGGTCAACCACTCAAAATCAAAGTTATGCATGGGTCTCATAAAGCATTATAAAACATAATTTCATTTTATATACTCATGAGGAAAGTAAAGTAAAGAAACATGCGTGCGGGTATTTTCTCAACCCCTTATTTTTTTGGCCATGGACGAGACTTATAAGCTTAACATTACATTATCAAACACGAGAATCAGATGCAATAGCTTCACTAGTATTAGAATGGGAACATCCTTAGACCAGACTTCTCAACAAGAGAAGCAGATGTAGTAGATTCATCATATTTGTTGAACTTGACGAATGTGGTCTTAGCATCATCATTGGTGAGAACTAGTTGTGGTGTCGGAAAAAGCCCCGTGACGTTTCCAACGGTCCCGTCTAAGCTGGTCAACTTATAAGTGTTTGCACCTACTCCTTCTCCGGCTATCTCTATCTTAAACCGGCTATTTTGGCTCCCCGGTTTACCACCGAGGATAATTGGTGGCTCCTTGGAACCAGATGAGGACTCAACTTCCCATATAAGAGAAAAATCGTTGCATACCAGCACGGGCAAGCCGCCAGACTTGAACTCGATGGTTACATCAGTAGATGTCTTAACGATGGAGTCTTGGACTGAGTCAGCAAACTGGAAGGTAACCGGTAGGCCCGGTAGGAACGGATAGAAAGCTTGGTTGATCCCAAGTGGACAAAGGGGAGCGACTCTAATGGCGGCTGGAACAAGACCACCGCCACCGGTCTTGATCGGCTGGATGAAGTATTGCTGACCTGTCTCAAGAGAGTTCCCGGCTGTGTCTTTCACCGGTTCTTGTCCGTGGGTGCAGGCCACTGTCGCCAAGAAGAGAGTGATGAGAAAAGAGATCTTCATTGTGATGATGATCTTGTGTTTTTAGGTTTGGGGGTGTTTTGAGTGAGTTGAGTTATGGAGAGCAAAGAGGTACGTATATATAGGAAGCCTTTGCGGTTAAAAAGTAAAATATTAGTTTCAACTGTAGAAATAAAAGATAAACCCTAGATCATTATATAGCTTTCAAAATGTTTATTGGCTTTTTCCTCACGTCAGATCCTGATAATTCTCAAAGTACATGACCATTGGTTTCAAACTTTATAGTACAGCCAGAATTGAAAATAGGGGATTATACTCTAGATTCTATGTTGTCATCGGATCAAACTTGAATTTTTCAGCACGAGGAATTAATACAAAGTGGTCCAAAGTAACTAACATTTAAAGGACGATCAAACTAAATAATTCATGGGAATGAGTCAAGGAAACCAATTTACGAATTATTCTAGACACATTTGTTTCTTTCTGGCCATATTGTAAATCTACAACTAGATTTTGACCCAACGACAGATATATATATATTTTATTTAAAAAATATAATTCAAAAATATTTATATCGGATAATTCAAATACCATAACACATCGTTGAATTTAAGATTACTGATATGTATAGTGAATTTTAAAAAGAAAAACATAACTGCCTTATATCTAATAACTAAAAAAATATTGTTTGAAAATTAAAATTTGTTGTTTTAATTTTTTTTTTATAAATTAAAGTTTTCTAATTACCTTTTTTATAAAATCGCAAGTATATTTGATTACCTTTTTAAAAAATATATATATAATATATTATAATTACCATATTCTGTTGAAGTTGTTAGATTAATTTATGAAAGATTATGAATGTAGTTGAATAGTTGACTAATAGGGATGTCGAAAAATAAGGCGGAAAATTTTGTAGAAAAAATATAACAGAATATGGTAAAAAGTATATTGTATTATGTAACATATTAACAAACTTGAAACAATCTAAAAATTAAATGACAATTTTTAATGGTTGATAAATTTAGTACTCTATTTTATTAGAATAGATTATTAGACCATATGCTCTCTTTTTTTTTTCATCAAAACAAAACATAGACTCAGAAAGACTCTGCTATCCACTCTGGTAACTCGGCATCCATATGGACGACAAAAAACTATTGCTGCCTAACACTGCGTGCAAAACTATCCGCCTGTAGATTCGCCGTTCTTGGTACATGAATGAGCTCCGAGTGGCTAAAACTGTCTTTGAGGTACTTGATATTTTCTAGATATGTTGCAAAGGCTGACCATTCCTTCGATTGAGACACCATTTTAATCAGTTGTAAGCAATACGTAACAAAAGTAACATGATATTGGTACAAGTTCCTCATACTTTTCATTGCCCAAATAAGAGCTTCAATCTCCGTATGGAGAGGGGGGGAGACTGGCTCTAGTGTTCCTTGCTCCCATTAAGCCCGCAAAACCCTCCAGAGTACTGTACCACCCTTGTCCTGAATAATTATCATTCTCTTTCCAAGATCCATCAGTGAAATACTATCTTCCTCGAATTATGGGTATAGAGGAAACCATTTAAGAACTAGTTCTTAGTTTTTTTAGTTAAAAATTAAAAAACCAATTTCTTATATTTTGCTAAGAATCTCATCCTAAAAACCTTGGGTTAGTTATATATTGTCTAAACCACCCTTGAAAAGTAATTTCTTAGGTAACTGATAATTATTTTGGTAAGTTAAACTTAAATGTCCCGACCGTCCATAACTAATGGATATCCGATCCGAGTGCAATTTTCAATTCATTTTTTATTCTTGAGCCTTTAACTTAAGTTGAAGAAAATAATATTCTCTTTATTTCATAATAAATGTCATTTTAACCTCTTTTTTCTTACTAACTTTTATTTTCTTTGCAAACGATGGCCTTCTTCGGTAAATCGGAAGTCGATTGTGACAGTAAATAGGCAAGACTAATCTTTTTTTTTTTGTGTGTTAAATAAACCCTTAGACTAATCTTTCATTTGTGTTAAATAAACCCTTAGATTTTTATCAACTTTTGAATGTTTTTTTCTTCCTCACGCACATTCTGATCGTTCTCCTGATAAGCTAGTTTTAGCAGTGAGTGTTGAAAATAGGGATTTAGAATCTAATCAATTCAAATTTCGATTATCAGCACGAGGAACATGCAAAGTCGATCATGTTAACAAACATATAAAGGATGATCAAATAATTAAAGGGAAGAAGACAATATAAAAAAAGTGATAGGGATGGGGAACCATCGTATGGATGATTTAAACATATCTGTTCTTTATAGCCACAAACATTGTTTTCTAAGTAACAAGAATACGAAGAAGAAATGGATTGATGTAAAAATTGTATCTATGAATAGAGAGGAACATGCAGAAACAATTATTTAGCATATATAGGATCTGATCCTATTATGTCTGGAAAATTAAAAACCCTAACACATATGCAGTAAGGATTCAGTTATACAAAACACATACATGTCCCCTACTATGATCTTTCATTGCTCCAGTGAAAATCAAGAAGAAACACGTAACTACTTGACCGTTTATTCGTATATATAATATATATAATATATATATATATATATATATATTATTGTTATTTTTTGATAAGTAACTCGAGGGTTTATTCGTAATGGGGATGACTATTCTGAATACTGATGTTTGCTACTGAATTGTATAATCTCTAAAATATCTGCTATAACTTGTATTTTAATTGTTAATACGTGAGATAACGTTCATGCATGTTTCAGGCCCTAGACAGTTTGGAATTGAATGCATGAACTGTATAGACTGTTGTGCACTTGGCCTCTTTTCCCAAACAAAAACTGGATTGTATTCTGTGGAATATCGTTGATTTTAATAACGCAATTTTAATAATAATTGTTGTAATTTTTTTCTTCACAAGACCCGATTTTATTGTGGGATAGAGAGATCCACCGCGGTAGATTCACAAAACTACAACGATAATTTAAATTTTATAATTATTAAATTGGTCAACCACTCAAAATCAAAGTTATGCATGGGTCTCATAAAGCATTATAAAACATAATTTCATTTTATATACTCATGAGGAAAGTAAAGTAAAGAAACATGCGTGCGGGTATTTTCTCAACCCCTTATTTTTTTGGCCATGGACGAGACTTATAAGCTTAACATTACATTATCAAACACGAGAAGCAGATGCAATAGCTTCACTAGTATTAGAATGGGAACATCCTTAGACCAGACTTCTCAACAAGAGAAGCAGATGTAGTAGATTCATCATATTTGTTGAACTTGACGAATGTGGTCTTAGCTGTTAAGGATACACAATATTACACATTTAATGTATCCTATTCAGTTATGGAACATTCTGTATTTAGCTTAACCTAGCTCTCCCTCCTTGTATCGTATATATACCCATGTAACGTTAGTTGTGAAATATATGAAAAGTACATTAGTTTACATGGTATCAGAGCCGCCGATACCCTAAAACCTGTTTTTTTTTTCTCTTCTCCTTCGGCTGCTACCCCTCTCTCGCCTCCCATCCCTTCTCTCTCTCATCTCTTCTTCTTGTACCAGTCAAAAACGCCATGTCTACTACATCATCGGAGCTTGTTGACACCACCATCCCCTCCCTTCTCAATGTCAACATGACTAATGTCACAAAACTCTCTTCCAGCAACTACATGATGTGGAGCTTACAAGTCAGAGCCTTACTCGATGGCTACGACCTCGCCACGTTCCTTGATGCAGCTACACCACCTCCACCCGTCACTACCGTTGTCAATAACACCACAAGTGCAAATCCAGACTACACCAAATGGAAGAGACAAGATCGCCTAATCTACAGCGGACTCATAGGTGCTATGACAGAAACCGTACAACCCCTTGTCTCAACCTGCAAAACTTCTGCAGAAATATGGACCACCCTGGCTGCTACCTACAACAAACCAAGCAGAGGACATATTCAGCAACTCAGGCTTCAACTCAAGCAGTGGACAAAAGGAACCAAAACCATCAATGAGTTCATGCAAGGACTCACGACACGATTTGATCAGCTGGCCTTACTAGGTAAACCTATTGACCGTGAAGATCAACTGGAATACATTCTAGGTGGATTACCTGAAGAGTACAAGACTATCTCCGACCAGCTTGAAGGCAGAGATGACACACCTTCACTCTCGGAAGTTCATGAAAAACTCCTAAACCGAGAGGCCAAACTCCTCACGCTCTCCAGCTCCACTCCGGTGCTTCCAATCACAGCAAATGCTGCCTCTCATAATCCTCATGGACGTCCACAACAACCATCTCAGCGACAGCCTCCAACCTGGAACAAGAACCACAACAACTCAAGATACAATAACAGAGAAAACAAACTGTCAAGAGGTGGTTATCAAGGTGGCTATCAAGGAGGTTACCAAGGTCGTTGCCAGCTGTGTGGAGTTCACGGACATAGCGCTAAGAGATGTCCACAGCTAGTAGGTCGCAACAACAATGCTCCTCCAACATACCCTCCATGGCAACCTCGTGCAAACATTGCCCTCACCACTCCTCAAGCTGAAAACGCTTGGCTTATGGACAGTGGCGCCACACATCACATGACCAGTGACCTAAGCCAACTTACTCGTCACCAACCATATCACGGCGATGACTCCGTCCTCATTGGAGACGGTTCTGGTTTGTCTATTACTCACACTGGTTCACTGTCTTTACCATCCTCTAAACGCAACCTTTCCCTAACTAATGTTCTATGTGTTCGTCATATCCATAAGAATCTCATCTCTGTGTATCGTCTCTGTAACTCTAACAAAGTGTCTGTTGAATTTTTTCCTGCACACTTTCAGGTGAAGGATCCTTACTCGGGAATCCCGTTGCTGCAAGGCAAGACCAAGGGGGATCTGTATGAGTGGCCGCTGTCCTCTTCAACCATCAACTCCTTCTTTGCAACCTCCAGAACCAAACCCTCTCTCGATCAGTGGCACCATAGGCTGGGTCACCCCTCTCTTGAAGTTTTAAAGTCCATTGTTTCAGTTTTCTCAATTCCGTTTTCTAGTACTCTATCTAAAGCAACCTTGTGTCCTGATTGTTCTATTAATAAGAGCCACAAATTACCTTTTTCTAAACATACCATCACCTCCACTCGTCCCCTCCAATATCTTTTTTCTGATGTCTGGACGTCCCCAATCCTCTCAATAGACAACTACAAGTACTACCTTGTCCTCATAGATCACAACACCCGTTACACCTGGCTATACCCACTCAAAACCAAATCCCAAGTTAAAGAAACCTTTATGGCGTTCAAAGTGCTTGTCGAGAATCACTTTCAAACACGCATTGGCACCCTCTACTCAGACAACGGGGGAGAGTTTATAGCTCTTCGCACATACCTTTCTCAATCAGGCATCCAACATCTCACGTCCCCACCGCACACTCCGGAACACAATGGAATCTTCGAGAGGAAACACCGTCACATTGTAGAGACTGGACTCACCTTGATGTCTCACGCGAGCATGCCAAAACATTACTGGACGTATGCCATCAGCACCGCCGTCTATCTCATCAATCGGATGCCATCATCAGTGACAGAGATGCAATCCCCATTCCAAAAACTCTTCAACAAGCCACCCAACTACTCTAAACTTCGCGTGTTTGGCTGTTTGTGCTTCCCATGGCTTCGACCGTACACCGCTCACAAGCTCGAGAACCGCTCAACACCATGTGTGTTCCTTGGCTACTCCCTCACCCAAAGTGCTTATTTGTGTCTTCAACCTGCTTCTGGTCGGATCTATGTGTCACTCCATGTACAATTCGACGAAGCTTCTTTCCCGTTCACTCAACTGAAACCGCCTCACGCCACCTCAAACTCAGCCGCTCCCGAACCTGCCCAACCTCCTGTCTCCATCGTTCCCCTCCAGGCACCACGTCTCAGATCCCCCACTGGCTCTCCAGGATTCCCGGCTCAAGATCCTCCATCGTCACAGTTGCAGGAACAAATCAACGACAACAATGGCAAAATGCAAGATGATTCCTTGCCCCAGCAGAACCCAATACCAAGCCCACCACCAAACTTAAACCCACTAGCCCAGTTACAATCAAACCCAGGCCCACCAGGAAACACATCCCAACAAATCCAATCCGCCCAAACATCAAACTCAGCCCAACAAAACCCATCAGCCCAAACATCTAATCCACTACCTGCTCCAGAAACACTTAACTCCCCAACCAACGAAACCCCACCCTCGCTGACATTGCCACCGCAACCTGTCCCTCAACCTCCACCTCCACCAAAAAATGTCCATCCGATGACCACGCGTCGCAAAAATAATATCAATAAACCCAGCCAGAAACTTAATCTCACAGCCCTAACCACCAAATCCATCCCACTTGAACCTCACACAGTGAATCAGGCTCTAAAAGACAAACTCTGGAGAAGCTCTATGTCTCAAGAGCTTGATGCGTTCGCGAGAAACCAGACATTCGACCTAGTACCAAGACCTCCGAACAAGAATGTGATAGGCTGCCGCTGGCTTTACAAAAACAAATTCTTCCCGTCAGGCTCTCATCGTTCCTGCAAATCACGACTTGTCGCGAAAGGATACACCCAACAGTTTGGTCGTGATTACACAGACACCTTCAGTCCAGTAATCAAGTCTACCACGATCCGCTTGATTCTCGACATTGCAGTATCCCGACAATGGCCGATACAGCAACTTGATGTCAATAATGCATTCTTGCAAGGCCACATTGGAGGAGGAAGCTACATGGAGCAACCTCCAAGTTTTATTGATCGTGATCATCCGAACCATGTCTGTCGTCTTCGAAAAGCTGTCTTATGGTTTGAAACAAGCGCCTCGCGCCTGGTACACTGAACTGAAGACGTTTCTTCTAAGCCTCGGTTTCAAAAATTCTCTTGCAGATACATCCTTATTTGTGTTTCGATGCGCCTCAGAGGTACTCTATTTACTTGTTTATGTCGATGATATCTTGCTCACCGGTAATAGCAAAACAAGACTCCACATGGTACTCAAACTACTGGCAGAACGCTTCTCTGTCAAAGATGCTGAAGACTTGAATTACTTTCTCGGAATAGAAGCACATCGCACACCTCACGGCCTGCATCTCTCACAGAGGAAATATATTTCTGATCTTCTGCATCGAACAGGCATGACTGGAGCAAAACCGATCAGCACTCCCATGGCTTCTACACCCAAACTCACTCTCACAACCGGCCTCAACTTGTCTGATCCTAAACCCTATCGACAACTTGTCGGGAGCCTGCAGTACCTTGCGTTCACCAGACCTGACGTCGCTTATGCCGTTAACCGCCTTTCCCAGTTTATGCACCAGCCGACAGAAGCTCATTGGCAAGCAGCGAAACGTGTGCTCCGTTACCTTGCTGGAACACCAGATCATGGTATTTTCTTCTCCGCTACAAATCCCCTTACTCTTCATGCGTATTCTGATGCAGATTGGGCTGGAGACTCTGACGATTACGTCTCCACCAATGCCTACATCATCTATCTAGGTAAATCACCTGTCTCCTGGTCTGCTAAGAAACAAAGTGGTGTAGCGCGCTCCTCGACTGAAGCCGAATATCGCTCAGTCGCCAACGCTTCAGCCGAGTTACGGTGGATATGCAATCTCCTAACTGAACTCGGTGTCACTTTACATTCACCCCCTGTTGTGTATTGTGATAATCTCGGGGAAACCTTTCTATGAGCCAATCCCGTCTTCCACACCCGAATGAAACATGTAGCCTTGGACTACCACTTCATCCGAGGACAAATTCAGAATGGTATGCTACGAGTTGCTCACGTCAATACGAAGGATCAGCTTGCTGATGCTCTGACCAAACCGTTGAACAGAGCCACTTTTCATCTCTTGCGGAACAAGATTGGAGTTGTCCCACCACCTCCATCTTGAGGGGGCATGTTAAGGATACACAATATTACACATTTAATGTATCCTATTCAGTTATGGAACATTCTGTATTTAGCTTAACCTAGCTCTCCCTCCTTGTATCGTATATATACCCATGTAACGTTAGTTGTGAAATATATGAAAAGTACATTAGTTTACATTAGCATCATCATTGGTGAGAACTAGTTGTGGTGTCGGAAAAAGCCCCGTGACGTTTCCAACGGTCCCGTCTAAGCTGGTCAACTTATAAGTGTTTGCACCTACTCCTTCTCCGGCTATCTCTATCTTAAACCGGCTATTTGGCTCCCCGGTTTACCACCGAGGATAATTGGTGGCTCCTTGGAAGCAGATGAGGACTCAACTTTCCATATAAGAGAAAAATCGTTGCATACCAGCACGGGCAAGCCGCCAGACTTGAACTCGATGGTTACATCAGTAGATGTCTTAACGATGGAGTCTTGGACTGAGTCAGCAAACTGGAGGTAACCGGTAGGCCCGGTAGGAACGGATAGAAAGCTTGGTTGATCCCAAGTGGACAAAGGGGAGCGACTCTAATGGCGGCTGGAACAAGACCACCGCCACCGGTCTTGATCGGCTGGATGAAGTATTGCTGACCTGTCTCAAGAGAGTTCCCGGCTGTGTCTTTCACCGGTTCTTGTCCGTGGGTGCAGGCCACTGTCGCCAAGAAGAGAGTGATGAGAAAAGAGATCTTCATTGTGATGATGATCTTGTGTTTTTAGGTTTGGGGGTGTTTTGAGTGAGTTGAGTTATGGAGAGCAAAGAGGTACGTATATATAGGAAGCCTTTGCGGTTAAAAAGTAAAATATTAGTTTCAACTGTAGAAATAAAGATAAACCCTAGATCATTATATAGCTTTCAAAATGTTTATTGGCTTTTTCCTCACGTCAGATCCTGATAATTCTCAAAGTACATGACCATTGGTTTCAAACTTTATAGTACAGCCAGAATTGAAAATAGGGGATTATACTCTAGATTCTATGTTGTCATCGGATCAAACTTGAATTTTTCAGCACGAGGAATTAATACAAAGTGGTCCAAAGTAACTAACATTTAAAGGACGATCAAACTAAATAATTCATGGGAATGAGTCAAGGAAACCAATTTACGAATTATTCTAGACACATTTGTTTCTTTCTGGCCATATTGTAAATCTACAACTAGATTTGACCCAACGACAGATATATATATATTTTATTTAAAAATATAATTCAAAAATATTTATATCGGATAATTCAAATACCATAACACATCGTTGAATTTAAGATTACTGATATGTATAGTGAATTTTAAAAAGAAAAACATAACTGCCTTATATCTAATAACTAAAAAATTATTGTTTGAAAATTAAAATTTGTTGTTTTAATTTTTTTTTGATAAATTAAAGTTTTCTAATTACCTTTTTATAAAATCGCAAGTATATTTGATTACCTTTTTAAAAAATATATATATAATATATTATAATTACCATATTCTGTTGAAGTTGTTAGATTAATATATGAAAGATTATGAATGTAGTTGAATAGTTGACTAATAGGGATGTCGAAAAATAAGGCGGAAAATTTTGTAGAAAAAATATAACAGAATATGGTAAAAAGTATATTGTATTATGTAACATATTAACAAACTTGAAACAATCTAAAAATTAAATGACAATTTTAATGGTTGATAAATTTAGTACTCTATTTTATTAGAATAGATTATTAGACCATATGCTCTCTTTTTTTTTCATCAAAACAAAACATAGACTCAGAAAGACTCTGCTATCCACTCTGGTAACTCGACATCCATATGGATGATGTATCTAGGTTTTTGCGTGTTTAGTTGTCTATTTT
Source organism: Moricandia arvensis (assembly GCA_905132765.1). Lineage (NCBI taxonomy): Eukaryota > Viridiplantae > Streptophyta > Magnoliopsida > Brassicales > Brassicaceae > Moricandia > Moricandia arvensis. Next base: position 63,635 of record CAJHQP010002411.1, read on the forward strand.
ATTATGTTTTTCTCGATTACTCGTTTGTTTTCCGTTGTGTTTCAGGTAATTAGGTAATAAAGCGCGTTAGGAACCATTGGGCAACTACATACTGGAATTCCGAAGAAATCCGTACAATCGGAAGGAGTTAGAGCAAGAAACGAACAACGGATCAAGCCGAAAGACAAACCACAAAGTCCAATCGATCGATTGGGGTTTCACCACAACAACCCATCGATCGATTCAGAACTGCGGAAGAAGCCGAGCTAAAGTAATCGATCGATTGCACAATGCAATCGATCGATTGAGCCAAACTCCAATCCACCAAACTTCACTGGCATCGATCGATTCATTTTTATTCCAAAAATGAATCGATCGATTGGAGTCCTGCGGCCACCAACTTCACCAACCCAATCCCACTTCACCAAGAACTCCACTTGACAGCTGCACCAACTCACCCTTTCATTATTTCTGAAGCTTTTGGAGGCCTTCACATGTGTATAAATAGAGGGGTTGCAACTCAATCTCACATCATCCAATCTCATCTCACTACACTCCCATCCAACACAATCTATCTTAGTTTTAGTCTTTGTTTTTATTTTGAGTTCTTGTTCTTGTTCTTGTTGAAGTTTGAAGTTATATTAAAGTCTGAAGTTTGAAGTTCATCGATACTTGAAGAGAAACTCTTTCTCTTCCCAGAGAAGCCTTCTAATCCCTTTACTCTATTGCTTTTATGAATTCAATTATGTCATTTGTTTCAATTAATATGTGTGAGTAATCTACTAGTTAGGCTAAGGTGATTCAAGGGAATCCATGAATCACTGAAACTAATGTGTTAATCAAGGGAAATAATCATCTGGTTCTTCATCTAAATTAATCTTAATGCTTGAATTAGAAGGTACACCTAGTTCATGATCAATAGGAAATTAACACACCAAAAGTGATAGTTAAATCCCGAAGAGAATCTAGATGAGCAAAGTTCTGTAACCAGCGAGAGTTGTTGTTATAGACTTTGTGAACATATCAAACCTATTAAGAATGCATGTTTAGAATATTGAATATGGCGAGAGTTGATATTTGGAATTCTATAACATAGGGTCTAGTACTACGAGAGTAGGCTAAACTAATAAAAGTTGTTTGAGTTCAAGAACGGTTCTAAAACATACCCCTTGATTAATGCTTGTTTCATGATAATTGTATTTCCCGAGAATCACCCAATGCCTAGCGCCTTTTAAATCATAAAATCAATTTAAATCATTAGCAATTGTGACAATCCAAACAAACCAAAAACCCCTCATATCTGTTCTAGCTTAACTCTACTCTCAAAGTTTCATAGTGTAACCTTGGTCCTTGTGGATTCGATCCCTAAGTACTACCGCGCATTACCGTGCACTTGCGGTTGGTTTTTTAGTGGTAAAACCTGAGTACATCAAGTTTTTGGCGCCGTTGCCGGGGACCAATAGCGTTACCTTTGGAACTAGGACTGGAGTCTAGTCTAGAACCCTATTACAAAAAAATAAAAAAATATATATTTTCGATATTACTAATAAACTCTTTCTTGATTTTCTTGTGAGTGTTGCAGGTATATGAACACGAGAAACCGAAGTTCTGAAGAACTAGCGGTTGTTTCTAACGAGGAACTTGCAAGAATCGAAAGAGAGAACAACAGAAGGAGAAGAAACATGGCTGGAATACATAACCAGCATGGCGAACCCCAAAACATCCAAAATCTTCCTATAGATGATGATCAAAACGCTGCTGCTGCTGCTGCCGGAGTGTTCAGACAACCCCAACCACTTCCTAATCCAGGACAGAGACGAGATCAACCTCGCCCCATTGGAGCTGTCGACACTCCGCACACCTATTACCATAACCGATCAGCAATACAACCTCCTCCGATCAACAGGCAAGACTATGAGATCAAGCCTCAAACTATAGCTCTGGTCAGACAGAGCATGTTCTATGGTCTCCCGGCCGAAAGCCCTATGGACCACATTGAGACCATTGAGGAGATCAGCAGCACAACAAGATCAAATGGAGTTCCCGCTGATTATCTGCGGTGTAAGCTGTTTTCATTCTCTCTTGGAGACAAGGCGATGAGATGGCTAAAATCTCTACCACCAGGATCTATCACAACATGGGAGCAATGCAGAGCCATGTTCCTGGACAAATTTTACACCAAACAGAAGACGGCCAGCCTAAGGAGCAAGATCACCAGCTTCAGACAACATGGACTCTGAACCAGTAAGCGAAGCATGGGCGAGATTTAAAGAGTATCAAAGAGAGTGCCCGCATCATGGGTACTCAGACGAGCATATCCTCAACATATTTATGATGGAGCAAGCTGGAATGTCAAGAATTCTCTCAACGCAGCCAGCAATGGAGATTTCATGACAAGAAATCAAGAGGAAGCCTACACTTTGATCGAGAATCTTGCCACAAGCTCCAGCAACCTGAACGAGGAATATGATAGATCAAGGAAAGGCGGAAACTCAGAGAGCAAAAAACTGGAAGAAATGAGCGCAAAATTGACATGCTCATGGAAAGAGATCAAAGAGCGGTCAACGCCGTTGAAGGTTATGGAGAAGGAGCTTTCTACTTCCCCAATCAAGAACCACAAGATCAACAAGCTGCGGTCAACTTTGTGGATGGCCCAAATGAAGATCAACAAGCTGCCGGTAAACTATATTGGTGGGACAGAACTATCCACAGAACGGAGGACCAAACCAAGGGTTTCCAACAACCAGCTTACGGACAGAACCAAGGGCCGAGGATCCCACAGGGACAACAAGCCTATAGACACCCAAACTACGGGCATAACCGACCATTTGGGCAAGGCTTGGTGCAAAACGGCAACCAGAACGCAAACTTCAACCAAGGAGGGTACCAACAGAGGCAACCTTTCAACTCTTTCCAACCACATAACCAAGTTCAAACCGGTGGAAGCTCTGCTCCAGCTCCTCAAGAATCTAAGCTTGAGGCAATGATGCAACAGTTGATTCTCAACCAGCAGAAATCAGCAACAGAGATCAACAAAAAGGTTGACACCATATTCCAAGACATGAACAACAGATGGGAATCTCTTTCCGCACATGTCAAGAAGCTGGAGATTCAAGTTGCTCAAACCGCAGAAGCTGTCCAGAGACCAACTAGGGTTCTTCCTGGAAGAGGAGAACATAACCCAAGAAAAGACCACTGCAACGTTGTCATCTCTGCTGAAGATAAAGTACCAGATCATGTGAGAGAGGTGGACGAGATTGAAAGACTCCTCTATGGATCTGCACTTGTGCAGGATGAGGTACAAACTATAGCCAAGGGTGATGCTCAAACCGTGGAGAAGGTTGAGAAAAAGGTTGTACAGCCAGTTGGAATCGGAGCTACGATATCACCTTATGAAAAACTCCCATATCCGAAGAAGGTTATCACTAAAGCTCAAAAGAAGGTCATCTGCAAATTCAGAAATGACTTGAGTGATATCGGAGTTAAACTTCCAGAGCTCAAAAACAATGCAAGAAGCCTATGTCCAAATGATGCTCATCAAGGACATTCTAGGTCACAAGGAGGAAGTAGCGGAACTTCTAGACGTCTCTACAGCACTGATCGATCGACAAGTCCCACCAAAGTCTCTCCCTAAGCTAGAGTCACCAGGGAAGTTCACACTGTCTTGTTCCCTTGGTAAAATAACCATGAATGATGCTCTTGTGGATAGTGGTGCAAATGTCAATGTCATCTCAATGGAAATGGTGAAGAGACTCGGTATCGAAAGCATGGAGCCAAACACATCCTCTCTCATGTTTGGGGATTCGTCTTCCACAACCCCCACAGGCCTCATCAAGGATTTTCCTTTGAAAATTGGAGGATGCACGATCCCTATAGACCTCACAGTTGTAAAGATGGCAACTACGAAGAGAGTTCCTTTGGTCCTTGGTACTCCATTCCTCGCAACAGTTGGAGCTTGTATCGACTTCTCAAACAAGAAGGTCACACTCCTCAATGTCAACAAGGCTGTCTCCTACCCGATCCAGTCTTCAATGGATGCTGGTTATTGTGGAACAATCACTTGTGAAAACACATCACTTGAGAAGGAAGAAAAACCCTATTGTGAAGTTGTGTTATGGAGTCACGATGGAAGCAAGTTTGTGAAGAACGGTCAACGCCTCAAACCACACCTCGCCTACACTGAACCCCCCGGAAGAGAAGACGATGTCTCCCTGGGAGAACCGACCCAAGGTTAAAAGAGCCAATCGAAAGTCAAGCTAACAACTGTAAACAAGCGCTTGGTGGGAGGCAACCCACTGGTAAGTGTGAGTAAATTTCATTTTTGTTTTAAAATATAAAAATATAAAAACAAATATATATAAAAAAAAATTAAAAAAAAAAAAAAAAAAAAATTGTGATGAGGACTGAGGACACCGGTACATCTGCAGCTGCAGATGAGGACTAAAGCTATGGTCATATGTTCTTCTCCCGCGCTATTTTATCTTTTTATTGACGTTTTTATTTTTCAGTGGTTACACCAGGGACGGTGTAAACTAAGTCTGGGGGGAAGTACTTATCGTACTCTCGTTTTGAGTCTGCTACTTATTTCCTTATTTTTTCAGGATTTCTTTTTAACTTTGTGTGATTTATTTTGATTCGTATTTTGCTTTGCCTCGCTAAAACAACCTAATAACTAATATCTGAGTACCATTCCTTGAGCTACAAACTGCAGATTGTGAAACATGGAAAGAACCACAAAACTTTGATCAACCGACATCCATGCTTACAAGAATGACCAAAGAATCCAAACTGACCGACCACTCAATCTACTCAAATTCTTCTCATCTTGGGGCTTGGTATACACATGATCGGAATCTCTCTTCAGGACTAAGGAAACAACGAAGTCTATACCAATCCGGTTCCCCTCTCTTTCCCCTTCAATAAAATAAAAGAAGATAAGTAATCATCTACAACTTTTAAGAAGTAAACCAAGACAAAAAAAAAAATCAACTTGGAAAAACATGATGATAAATCATAATTCAGTATGATTTGAAGGATAAAGGTCAAAAAGAAGTGATCAGGGATTGGTGGCTACAACCATTAAGACTTGCATCATGGAAGCCTGTCCAAAATCTCAGTCAATAAAAAAAATACCAAGTACCCTCGAAATAAAGGGAGACATTGACTGAGTGGAGCGAGAAGAAAGAGGGGGAAAAGAACCGGAAAAGACCAATCGCATTGTCAAAAACCTGAAAGAGTAAGAATCCATGAGTCTTTTGATCGATATCCCCAAGATGAGACCGCACCTTAAATTCTAAAAAGGTCGGCAGTGGAAACTTTGGACACTTCTTGCAAAGCTGTGGTTTGAAGATAGTTGAGAAATAAGGATGGGGTAAAAGTAAGTGGAATCCTTTCTAAATGTTGGTACTAACTGATGTGGTTTAAAACCAAAATATGGTGAAAATGGTTGTTTGCAGGTATTAGCTGTTTTTCTTGTCGGATATTTGCTTGAGGGCAAGCAAATGTTCAAGTCTGGGGGGATTGATGTATCTAGGTTTTTGCGTGTTTAGTTGTCTATTTTATTATGTTTTTCTCGATTACTCGTTTGTTTTCCGTTGTGTTTCAGGTAATTAGGTAATAAAGCGCGTTAGGAACCATTGGCAACTACATACTGGAATTCCGAAGAAATCCGTACCAATCGGAAGGAGTTAGAGCAAGAAACGAACAACGGATCAAGCCGAAAGACAAACCACAAAGTCCAATCGATCGATTGGGGTTTCACCACAACAACCCATCGATCGATTCAGAACTGCGGAAGAAGCTGAGCTAAAGTAATCGATCGATTGCACAATGCAATCGATCGATTGAGCCTAACTCCAATCCACCAAACTTCACTGGCATCGATCGATTCATTTTTATTCCAAAAATGAATCGATCGATTGGAGTCCTGCGGCCACCAACTTCACCAACCCAATCCCACTTCACCAAGAACTCCACTTGACAGCTGCACCAACTCACCCTTTCATTATTTCTGGAGCTTTTGGAGGCCTTCACATGTGTATAAATAGAGGGGTTGCAACTCAATCTCACATCATCCAATCTCATCTCACTACACTCCCATCCAACACAATCTATCTTAGTTTTAGTCTTTGTTTTTATTTTGAGTTCTTGTTCTTGTTCTTGTTGAAGTTTGAAGTTATATTTAAAGTCTGAAGTTTGAAGTTCATCGATACTTGAAGAGAAACTCTTTCTCTTCCCAGAGAAGCCTTCTAATCCCTTTTACTCTATTGCTTTTATGAATTCAATTATGTCATTTGTTTCAATTAATATGTGTGAGTAATCTACTAGTTAGGCTAAGGTGATTCAAGGGAATCCATGAATCACTGAAACTAATGTGTTAATCAAGGGAATAATCATCTGGTTCTTCATCTAAATTAATCTTAATGCTTGAATTAGAAGGTACACCTAGTTCATGATCAATAGGAAATTAACACACCAAAAGTGATAGTTAAAATCCCGAAGAGAATCTAGATGAGCAAAGTTCTGTAACCAGCGAGAGTTGTTGTTATAGACTTTGTGAACATATCAAACCTATTAAGAATGCATGTTTAGAATATTGAATATGGCGAGAGTTGATATTTGGAATTCTATAACATAGGGTCTAGTACTACGAGAGTAGGCTAAACTAATAAAAGTTGTTTGAGTTCTAGAACGGTTCTAAAACATACCCCTTGATTAATGCTTGTTTTCATGATAATTGTATTTCCCGAGAATCACCCAATGCCTAGCGCCTTTTAAATCATAAAATCAATTTAAATCATTAGCAATTGTGACAATCCAAACAAACCAAAAACCCCTCATATCTGTTCTAGCTTAACTCTACTCTCAAAGTTTCATAGTGTAACCTTGGTCCTTGTGGATTCGATCCCTAAGTACTACCGCGCATTACGTGCACTTGCGGTTGGTTTTAGTGGTAAAACCTGAGTACATCAATGGACGACAAAAAACTATTGCTGCCTAACACTGCGTGCAAGACTATCCGCCTGTAGATTCACCGTTCTTGGTACATGAATGAGCTTCGAGTGGCTAAAAACTATCTTTGAGGTACTTGATATTTTCTAGATATGTTGCAAAGGCTGATCATTCCTCCGATTGAGACACCATTTTAACCAGTTGTAAGCAATACGTAGCAAAAGTAACATGATATTGGTACAAGTTCCTCATACTTTCCATTGCCCAAATAAGAGCTTCAATCTCCATATGGAGAGGGGGGAGACTGGCTCTAGTGTTCCTTGCTCCCATTAAACCCGCAAAACCCTCCAGAGTACTGTTCCACCCTTGTCCTGAATAATTATCATTTTCTTTCCAAGATCCATCAGTGAAATACCATCTTCCTCGAATTATGGGTATAGAGGAAACCATTTAAGAACTAGTTCTTAGTTTTTTAGTTAAAAATTAAAAAACTAATTTCTTATATTTTACTAAGAATCTCATCCTAAAAACCTTGGGTTAGTTATATATTGTCTAAACCACCCTTGAAAAGTAATTTCTTAGGTAACTGATAATTATTTTGGTAAGTTAAACTTAAATGTCCCGACCGTCCATAACTAATGGATATCCGATCCGAGTGCAATTTTCAATTCATTTTTATTCTTGAGCCTTTAACTTAAGTTGAAGAAAATAATATTCTCTTTATTTCATAATAAATGTCATTTTAACCCTTTTTTCTTACTAACTTTTATTTTCTTTGCAAACGATGGCCTTCTTCGGTAAATCGGAAGTCGCTTGTGACGGTAAATAGGCAAGACTAATCTTTTTTTTTGTGTGTGTTAAATAAACCCTTAGACTAATCTTTCATTTGTGTTAAATAAACCCTTAGATTTTTATCAACTTTTGAATGTTTTTTTCTTCCTCACGCACATTCTGATCGTTCTCCTGATAAGCTAGTTTTAGCAGTGAGTGGTTGAAAATAGGGATTTAGAATCTAATCAATTCAAATTTCGATTATCAGCACGAGGAACATGCAAAGTCGATCATGTTAACAAACATATAAAGGATGATCAAATAATTAAAGGGAAGAAGACAATATAAAAAAGTGATAGGGATGGGGAACCATCGTATGGATGATTTAAACATATCTGTTCTTTATAGCCACAAACATTGTTTTCTAAGTAACAAGAATACGAAGAAGAAATGGATTGATGTAAAAATTGTATCTATGAATAGAGAGGAACATGCAGAAACAATTATTTAGCATATATAGGATCTGATCCTATTATGTCTGGAAAATTAAAAACCCTAACACATATGCAGTAAGGATTCAGTTATACAAAACACATACATGTCCCCTACTATGATCTTTCATTGCTCCAGTGAAAATCAAGAAGAAACACGTAACTACTTGACCGTTTATTCGTATATATAATATATAATATATATATATATATATATTATTATTGTTATTTTTTGATAAGTAACTCGAGGGTTTATTCGTAATGGGGATGACTATTCTGAATACTGATGTTTGCTACTGAATTGTATAATCTCTAAAATATCTGCTATAACTTGTATTTTAATTGTTAATACGTGAGATAACGTTCATGCATGTTTCAGGCCCTAGACAGTTTGGAATTGAATGCATGAACTGTATAGACTGTTGTGCACTTGGCCTCTTTTCCCAAACAAAAACTGGATTGTATTCTGTGGAATATCGTTGATTTTAATAAACGCAATTTAATAATAATTGTTGTAATTTTTTTTTCTTCACAAGACCCGATTTTATTGTGGGATAGAGAGATCCACCGCGGTAGATTCACAAAACTACAACGATAATTTAAATTTTATAATTATTAAATTGGTCAACCACTCAAAATCAAAGTTATGCATGGGTCTCATAAAGCATTATAAAACATAATTCATTTTATATACTCATGAGGAAAGTAAAGTAAAGAAACATGCGTGCGGGTATTTTCTCAACCCCTTATTTTTTTGGCCATGGACGAGACTTATAAGCTTAACATTACATTATCAAACACGAGAAGCAGATGCAATAGCTTCACTAGTATTAGAATGGGAACATCCTTAGACCAGACTTCTCAACAAGAGAAGCAGATGTAGTAGATTCATCATATTTGTTGAACTTGACGAATGTGGTCTTAGCATCATCATTGGTGAGAACTAGTTGTGGTGTCGGAAAAAGCCCCGTGACGTTTCCAACGGTCCCGTCTAAGCTGGTCAACTTATAAGTGTTTGCACCTACTCCTTCTCCGGCTATCTCTATCTTAAACCGGCTATTTTGGCTCCCCGGTTTACCACCGAGGATAATTGGTGGCTCCTTGGAACCAGATGAGGACTCAACTTCCCATATAAGAGAAAAATCGTTGCATACCAGCACGGGCAAGCCGCCAGACTTGAACTCGATGGTTACATCAGTAGATGTCTTAACGATGGAGTCTTGGACTGAGTCAGCAAACTGGAAGGTAACCGGTAGGCCCGGTAGGAACGGATAGAAAGCTTGGTTGATCCCAAGTGGACAAAGGGGAGCGACTCTAATGGCGGCTGGAACAAGACCACCACCGTTGCTGCTCCCGGTCTTGATCGGCTGGATGAAGTATTGCTGACCTGTCTCAAGAGAGTTCCCGGCTGTGTCTTTCACCGGTTCTTGTCCGTGGGTGCAGGCCACTGTCGCCAAGAAGAGAGTGATGAGAAAAGAGATCTTCATTGTGATGATGATCTTGTGTTTTTAGGTTTGGGGGTGCTTTGAGTGAGTTGAGTTATGGAGAGCAAAGAGGTACGTATATATAGGAAGCCTTTGCGGTTAAAAAGAAAAATAGTAGTTTCAACTGTAGAAATAAAGATAAACCCTAGATCATTATATAGCTTTCAAAATGTTTATTGGCTTTTTCCTCACGTCAGATCCTGATAATTCTCAAAGTACATGACTATTGGTTTCAAACTTTATAGTACAGCCACTACTTGGATGTTCAAGTAAACTTTGATTGGTTATAAATGAAAAAAAAAGGATATGGAATCATGGATAATTGCTTTGATAAAAAGTTGTGTCTTATAAAAAAAAACGATTGCAAACATAGTTTGGTTTTATTTATGGAAATTCAGGTATTATCTCAACCCATTATTTTAGGCCAGGCTTTACATTATACATGACTATTTGGCTAGTTGACTAGACGGATGGGAACATCCGTAGACCTAACTTGTCAAGACGTGAAGTAATATCTCTTGATTTTGTTGAGTTTTAGATTCATATTTTAGTTTATTATTATCATTTAGACTAGCATTTAGGCATACTTAGGTATCATTTGCATTGCATATGTCTTATTAGGTGTTGGAGTACCCTTTGATGCATTTGAGGAGGTTTGGGAGCACTTGTGATCCAAAAGGGGTGAAAGATGAGCATGTATGGAGCACTTAAATAAATCCTCTGTTGCTAAGATTTTGTGGAGACACAGGAAATTGAGTTAGCTTTCTAATGGAAGTAGTTTCAAGTTATTTGAAGATGTAATGAAGGAGTTATGACCAATTTACTGGAGGCATATCCACCCCGCAGCGACCAGCGCGACCCATGGCCGCGGGTTACGTCACCCGCGCCATATCTTGGTGACCCGCTAGACCTCCAGAGCGACCCCTAGCCGCGGGGTAGAGTCTAGAAATTGAAAATTTTTCGAAAACAACAAAAACAAGCATCTAGTTGCATCATTTGCACCTTTAGGATAGAGTCTACTATCTCATATTGTGTTTTGTTTTGTTTATTTGTCATGCATCTCACGCATTGCATTGTACATACTTATTTGCATAGAAAAACTTAAAAATTTGAAAAAAGGCATGTAAAATTCTTTCTCATTTACATTTTAGGATTGAGTCTAGAAGCATTTAGGTTGCATTGCATATGCATTGAGAGTCTTAATGAACTTTGATTGGTAAGTAACAACTTAAGAGTTTGATTGAATGTCCATCTTTGGAGTTGTTTATTGCATTTATATGAACATGAAGTTAAGGAAGAACCATGCTTGGATCTCATTGCTTGAAAGTTGAACTTATTTGTAGATGCATGTCTTCCTTGTAGCTCAACTCTATGAACTTGAACTTAAATGAACATCTAATTACTCTCTCTTGATGCTTGAATTGCTCACTCTTGGTAACAATAGAACATTCAAGTTTGCTTATCCACTTTTAGACTTTCTTACAAGCTTGAATGGCCATTTGCATCACTAAATGGTACCTCACCTTGAACCCTAACCCTTTTTCTTTGCCCCCTGATTGTTTGATGAGTGAGGCCTCTTGTTGATGATGTATTCTAGTGCAAAATTTTGAATGACAGAGGAACGACAAGTAGTAGCCTCCGTATGCCAATTACTTTTATTGGTTAGGATGGGGGGTTTAATGGGATTGTTTTGGAGTGAGATTATGTGATGAGAGGAAAGAAAAGAAGAGAGTGAAAGCAATGAAAGAGTGAAAAGAAACCCAATAAAAAAAAAAAGGTAAAATAAAAGAGAAACTTAGGAAGCATGAGATAAAAAATGATATCCTCTAGAAAAGAAAATAAAAGAGTTAAGAGGATGAAAAGAAAAGAGAGCTTCCTAAGTAGTAAAATGGTGAAAAAGAGTGAATTTGGGGTGAGAGAAGTGTTTTGGGTTTGATATTTTTGGTTTGGGATTGTAGATACATAACTTGGGAAGGGTAGAACATGGAAGTGAATACTTGTATGCATGAATTGTTCTTCTTCTTCTTACTTTTGCAATAGCTTATGCATCCCTTTTTCATGAGTGAAAAACCCTAAGGAAATTGAGCAAACTCCACTTTAAATGTCATCTTAGCCTCTTTAGCACCTAGCCCTTTGGTTTGTGATTTAAGTTGATCGAGAGAGTTCACTAAACACTTAATGAATGTTAAAGAGTTGAGTTACATTGGTTTCTTGCTATTACATTGAAAGTTTAGCTCTAAAGCATTGCATGAGTGATGAGTATGGCTAACTCTTTTAAAGTAGAGATCATTGGTGCACTTTAAAACTACTTGGATGGATATTGAGTTGAATGCTTTTGTTGTTACTCTAAGGTTTAAGTTCTCATTTTTAGACATTTCCTCATCTTGTTCTTGAAAGTTTACTTGTGGACAAGTAAAGAGCAAGTTTGGGGGAGTTGATATCTCTTGATTTTGTTGAGTTTTAGATTCATATTTTAGTTTATTATTATCATTTAGACTAGCATTTAGGCATACTTAGGTATCATTTGCATTGCATATGTCTTATTAGGTGTTGGAGTACCCTTTGATGCATTTGAGGAGGTTTGGGAGCACTTGTGATCCAAAAGGGGTGAAAGATGAGCATGGATGGAGCACTTAAAGAAATCCTCTGTTGCTAAGATTTTGTGGAGACACAGGAAATTGAGTTAGCTTTCTAATGGAAGTAGTTTCAAGTCATTTGAAGATGTAATGAAGGAGTTATGACCAATTTACTGGAGGCATATCCACCCCGCAGCGACCAGCGCGACCCATGGCCGCGGGTTACGTCACCCGCGCCATATCTTGGTGACCCGCTAGACCTCCAGAGCGACCCCTACCCGCGGGGTAGAGCACCCGCGCGCAAGTTGAAGACCTTCAGAGCGGGCTATGGCTGCGGGGTAGCGTACCCGCGGTGGAGCGCGCGAGCCAACTCGATTTTAGCCCTCTATATATATGTTTAGACCCCCAAAACCCTAAGATATCTCTTTTTCTCTCAAGACTTTATTTAATATTGTAAAAGCTTGAATCTTTTGATCATTCTAAAGAAGTTCTTCATCTATATTTGTGTTTATCTTGCTCATTAACATGATTAACCTTAAATCTCACATATATTTAAGGTTTCTCATGGAGTTTATTGAGTAGACACGTGATCTATGGGTTAAGTAGATTAGGGTGATTAGGTGGATATTTAGGATGATTCTTGCTTGATTAGCTTTGTTCTATGACTTATTAGGTGATCTTAATGCTAGATTAAGGTTGGGAAATCTAATCTAGATCATAAGTTGTTTCACGCCCGGAAGGTGTTCGATGAAATGCTTGAACAACCTAGTATTGTTCTTTACATATTTGGCCAACGGGAGTTGATGTCCAAGATGTTTAGTGGTTAGTAGACTTGTGTTTTATGCATGCTTGATTGGGTAAGGCCAACGGGAGTTGATGTCTAATTCATGATTAGCATAGGGATTATTGTCACGGGAGTGGATTAATCTATTTGAATGAGATCTAGACCTATAGACTTGTTGATTGTTTTGTTTGAGCATCCTAGATTGAATCTTGATCACCCGATATCGATTATCTTGCCCATGGATCTATCCTTAGCTATTGATTGAAAGTTTGATTCTTGCACTTATTTCTTGTTTGAATTTGAGATCACTTTGTTTATAATTCTAGAAGTTTAGTTTGGTACAAATCATCCATCTTCTTATTTGCTTAGATTAGGAAAGTTTGTGTATTCTTAGTGTGTAGATCATTAGTTCTCTGTGGTTCGACAATCTTAAATACTACATTGATTTGCTCTGAGGACTAAAAACCCTTATCATGAAGTAGCTGTAGTGTCACCATGAACCTTCTGGAACTTGACGAGGAAGGTCTTGGAAGTATCATTGGTGAGAACTAGTTGTGGTGCATTTTCCCAAGGCCCTGGGACGGTTCCAATGGTTCCGGCTAAGGTGGTCAACTTGTAAGCAACTCCTCCGTGAAAAGGCACTTTTCTCTCAATTTTAAACCAGCTGTTTCGTTCATGCTTCTCACCACCAGTGAGAATCGCAGGCTCCTCTAAAGCCGATGAGGATTCATCGACCTCCCAGAACTTGGAAAACTCCTCGCAGCCCGGCCAGCCCTCTGACTTAAACTCGATGTTTATTACTTCCTTTTCGTTAATATATGTGTCCATGATCGCGTATGGATATGAGAAGCTAACCGGTATGCCTGGTAAGGCCTTAACCGAAGATTGGCTGATGCCAAGTGGACAAAGGGGAAGTAGTTTAACCGGGACTGGGAGAAGACCACCTCCGTTACTATTCGGGTTGAGTGGTAGGATCAAGTATTGTGCAGTTGTTCGAAGTGGATGTCCCTCGGTGTCTTTCACACGAATTTCTCCGTGGGTGCATGCAGCTGCAGCCAACATGAGAAAGGTGATCAATGTGAATGATGACATCATTGTGTGTTTTAGGGTTTTGTTTGCTTTTGAGTTGTGTTGTAGAGAGCAGACACATTGAACGTTATTCGTTTTGATTTCATCTGAAAAACGGATATCTGTAAAAAATAAAGTAAAGAAAATGCTAAAATTTCAAAATGAAACAAATCACAAGCAATATTTAAATGTTGAGTGGCTGACATATATATATCTATATATAAGTACATGTATATTTATGATTAAATGTATCTCTTTATATTATTATTATTATTATTTTAATATACATTTTAAAAAATTTCTTCAAAAAAAATCTTATAATATTAATAAACAAAAAAACAGAAAATAAGATCTTTTTCCTTGTAGCATTCTTTAGATTTACTTGTGTTAAATAAAACGATTGATATATCTATACTATTATTTGCGAAGTGATTTTTCGCAACGGAGCTCTCACGTTGAAAGTTATAGCGGTTAAAATCAATAATACCCTTAATGAATTTTTACATATAATTTATTTATAATTAAAAACGAAAATTACATAAAAAATATATTAGATTTATATGTTATATCAGATAATTGATAAAAGATTCTTTTAAAATAAGATAATTCTTCTATGTATTGTGTTGTTATTCAGAAATAAAACTATATTAGCTTTATATGTTATAGCAAATAATTGATAAAATATTATTTTAAAATAAGATAATTCTTCTATATATGGTGTTGTTATTCAGAAATAATATTTATATTATAAAAATTATTATTTGCGAAGTAATTTTTCGCAACTGAGCTCTCACGTTAAAAGTTAGAGCGGTTAAAGTCAATGATACCCTTAATAAATTTTTACATATAATTTATTTATAATTAAAAACGAAAAATTATATAAAAATATATTAGATTTATATGTTATATCAGATAATATAAAAGATTCTTTTAAAATAAGATAATTCTTCTATATATTGTGTTGTTATTCAGAAATAAAAATATATTAGCTTTATATGTTATATCAAATAATTGATAAAAGATTATTTTTAAATAAGATAATTCTTCTATATATGGTGTTGTTATCCAGAAATAATATTTATATTATAAAAATTATTATTTGCGAATTATTTTTTTGCAACGGAGCTCTCACGTTGAAAGTTAGAACGGTTAAAGTCAATGATTACATATAATTTATTTATAATTAAAAAAAAATTATATCAAAATATATTAGATTTATATGTTATATCGGATAATTGATAAAAGATTCTTTTAAAATAAGATAATTCTTCTAAGTATTGTGTTGTTATTCAGAAATAAAAATATATTAGCTTTATATGTTATATCAAATAATTGATAAAAGATTATTTTTAAATAAGATAATTCTTCTATATATGGTGTTGTTATCTAGAAATAATATTTATATTATAAAAACTATTATTTGCAAAGTAATTTTTTGCAACGGAGCTCTCACGTTGAAAGTTAGAGCGGTTAAAGTCAATGATACCCTTAATGAATTTTTACATATAATTTATTTATAATTAAAAAAATGATATAAAAATATATTAGATTTATATGTTATATCAGATAATTGATAAAAGATTCTTTTAAAATAAGATAATTCTTCTATGTATTGTGTTATTATTCAGAAATAAAAATATATTAGCGTTATATGTTATATCAAATAATTGATAAAAGATTATTTTAAAATAAGATAATTCTTCTATATATTGTGTTGTTATCCAGAAATAATATTTTATATTATAAAAATTTAAAATTAAGATATAAACAATTTATAACTAAAATTTAAACAAAATAAACATATTTGTATAAAGAGATTTTCAAAAATATTTCTTATTTATGATTGTTTTAAAATGTCAACAGAATAATAACATATATATATTTGATTTAAAAACTTTTTCATATATAAATAATTTAATGCTTGATTTAAAATTTTCAAAATGTAAATAATAACTTATTGTATGATTTTTAAATTAATAAGATATAAAATAATAAGTATTTGTAAGAAGATTATGACCGCATATGCGGGCAAACCACCTAGTTCTTAAGTATTCTCAAATATCGACAAATATTTGCGAATGTTCTGGATATCCAAGTTTTTAGATATTCATAATTTTTTCAAAGCAAAGAAAATAAACAATAGACTTTCATAAAATACGGAATAATTCACAAATATTGAAAATTTTACTAAGATTCGCTTATTGCTATTAATGAGATTATTATTATCTGTTTCGCTAGATCTTTATCAGTGCATCACACGCGGATTATTTTTCATATATATACAATGTTAATATTATTCTAAAAATTTATGATTAGACTGTAAATATTTTGGTGTTATTCTCTTAATCTATAATAGATGTTACTCCACATCATTTGAAAAAAAAATCTAAAACTCTAAATATTACGATAAACGTGTTGAAAGGTGCGAGTGTGATAATATTGTCTTTAGTATCTTAAGTTGAAGGTATATATATAATTTCATTTTTGGTTTTAGAAATATATGGTGTTATCTAGATAAATTTAATTTATTAGATTTTATTTTATGATTTAAGTTAATAGGATATATATTATTTTGGTATATGATTAGAAACCTAGATAGCAAACAATTTGTTAGAGATTAAATTGATTGGTTGCAAATACTTTCTTTGAAAATTGTAAAAGCAATTATGTATTAGATATTTTGATTAGGCGTTCTAAATTTATTATGTTTCCATAATTATTATTTGGTTTGCTTAGAAGCAAACTAATAATTATTGGATTCATCATTTTATAAATGTTGTCTCATACGAGGCCACAACTTCTTTCATTTCTAAATAGTGTCACTTTTTGTATTTTTTACAGTTATAGCCCCAAGAGCAAAAGTTACATTTGTGGAGTTTCTTAGGGCATGTTTATTGGAAGTTTTTTATTAAGAATTCTTAAATTTTTTAAGAGATGTTTTTTAACTTTTAAAAAAAAACTTAAGAACCGTCTTTTAAATAAGAGACTTAAGGCTATCGAGTGGTGAAGAGAAAATTTCACATTGGATATATGTAAGGAATTTGAGTAGCTTCAATTGGTAGCCGTTGAACTGAATGAAAAAAATGAATAAAATAATGAAAAAATATTCAATCGAGGAAATGAAAAAGCCAGAAATATATGAATTTGTGTTCGTTCCATTCCTCATAGAAATTAGAAAGGGAATGTTTTCTTCATATTTTTTTTCATTCATAAGGAAATGAGAGGAATAGAGTGGGACCCATGAATCTACATTTTGGGGAAAAATTCAACATGAATGGCATAAAATTTGAGGAATGGAAAGTTCACCATCATTTTTTTTCATAAATAATGGTCACCAATTAAAGCCTAAGAGATTTGGGTCAATTCACTTATCACCAATTGATTTTAAGTTGGAAGCCTAAGAAACTTATTTTGGTATTAGAGCGGGCTCGCACCTTAACCCATCAATCTGGATCGGACAGTGGCATGATCAACCCACTAACTGAAGGCTCAAAGAAGGTTCAGTTCCTTCGAGATTGTTAAAAAATAAAGCACTGTGTTGGATTCTGCGAGATTAATGGTTATACTTACCATTATTTCGAGGGAGTGTGTTGGAGAAAAAATCTCACATTGGATATATGTATGAACTTGAGTAATATATAAGGGACCTCGACCAATCCACTTATCGTCAATTGATTTTAAGTTGGAAACCCAGAAAATTTATCTGAAAGGTTGCTTATGTATATAAACAAGTTATAGTAGATATGAACACTAGCTCGTGTACACATATATATATATATGTATATATGTACATGTTTGCAAAAGATGAAGAATAAAGAGGAACCAGAGATCATTAGCTCAACTAAAAAAAATTACTACTATTGTATTAGAAGTCTCTAGTTCAAGTGATCACTATGACGAAATCAATACTACATATTGTGGTTTCAGACTTAAGAAACGAAATCAATATTACATATTGTGGTTTCAGACTTAAGAAGATTCGAGATTTGATTGGAACCTCCTAGTAATTCAAAAAAAATGAAAGAGAGATGTACTATGTGGTTCAAATCTAAAATCGCTTTTGGCAGTATATTGAAAATATTAATCTTTCATTTGTGTTAAAAGTTTATTTGTTTATTTGTTTTTTCCTCACGTCACATTCTGATCCTTGTCCTTTATGGGTTAGTTTTATCGATGGGTCGAAAATAGGGGTTTAGAGTTTAATCAATTCAATCTCGATTTTCAGCACGAGGAACATGCAAAATCGATCATGTTAACAAACATATAAAGGATGATTGAATAATTAATGGGAAGAAGACAATATCATAAAGTGATAGTGATGGTAGAACAAACGTATGGATGATATACATCTCTGTTCTTTAGACACACAACCATATTGCTTTGTAAGTAACCGTAAAGCGACAAGAATATGAAGAAGAAATGGATAATAGATTGATGTAAAAGTTGTCCCAGTGAATTATATAGAAGTAGCAACATGCGGAAACAATTAGAATAGGATCTGATCCCATCCTGTTCTGATATTAAAACCCTAGCACCAGGCCTGGTTCAAGCTATATAAAATACAAGAAGAATAAAAATAATTTGTAAAAAGAGCCCTAAATCTTAAAATACAGTCCATAATCTCTTTTCAAAAAATTGTATAAACATTTGGACCCAGTACATATGCACTTTGGACACATAACAAGAGCCGGGCCTGCCTATCACATATGGCATCAACGATTTACGGTTATACAAACACGTAACTACTTGATAGTTTATACGTAAAATGAACTCGAGATTTAAAAAGATTAAATAAATCTCAGGGCTTAATTCATAAACATAAAATCATAAATTACTTTTATCATCATTTTTTTTTTAAAATACTTCATACAAAAGAAAAATGAAATGACATCCCTCAAATTACTAGAGCATGATTATCAATGGATAAACAGATCCACAAAACAACAACGATATCTAAAATTTGATAACTAAATTGGTTTAAATCAAAGTATGTGTGTCTCACAAAGCGTTAAAAACATAATTTTATGAGATAATGACCAAAATAAACTTAAAAATTTGTCGCAAAATATCACTCAAGAAGAAAAAATGATTAAAATAGTTTTTTATTAAAAGGTGTAAATATACATTTATACTTTTTGGGTTAACTAATCTAGATTTAGTGTTTAGAGTTATGGGATGGAGTTTTGGAAGTGAGATTTAAAATTAAAAAAAAAAGTAAAATTTGTAAAATAAAAAAAAAATTATTTTGGTTATTTTTTTTTGAATATCTACTTTGTGAAAAAAACTTCAAAAAGTATATTTGAGAAATTTGTCCTAATTTTATTTTATATATTCATGCTGAAAGTAAAGAAAAGTTTACATAGACGCGTGCGGGTATTTTCTCAACCCCTTATTTTTGGCCATGGACGAGTCTTAGGCTTAACATTACAACATTATCTTGACTATTAGAATGGGAACATCCTTAGACCTGACTTCTCAACAAGAGAAGCAGATGTAATAGCTTCATTATATTTGTTGAACTTGACGAATGTGGTCTTAGCATCATCATCGGTGAGAACTAGTTGTGGTGCCATAAAAATCCCCGTGACGTTTCCAACGGTCCCGTCTAAGCTGGTCAACTTATAAGTGTTTGCTCCTACTCCTTCTCCGGCTTTCTCTATCTTAAACCGGCTATTTTGGCTCTCCGGTTTACCACCGAGGATAATTGCACGCTCCTTGGAAGCAGATGAGGATTCAACTGCCCATACAAAGGAAAACTCGTTGCATACCGGCACGGGCAAGGAGCCAGACTTGAACTCGATGGTTACATCAGTAGATGTCTTAACGATGGAGTCTTGGACTGAGTCAGCAAACTGGAAGGTAACCGGTAGGCCCGGTAGGAACGGATAGAAAGCTTGGTTGACCCCAAGTGGACAAAGGGGAGCGACTCTAATGGCGGCTGGAACAAGACCACCACCGTTGCTGCTCCCGGTCTTGATCGGCTGGATGAAGTATTGCTGGCCTGTCTCAAGAGGATTCCCGGCAGTGTCTTTCACCGGTTCTTGTCCGTTGGTGCAAGCCACTGTCGACAAGAGGAGAGTGATGAGAAAAGAGATCATTGAAGATTTCTTCATTGTCATTATGATCTTTTGCTTTTAGGGTTTGGTTTTTTCGTTTTTGAGGTGTTTGAGTGAGTTGAGTTGTGGAGAGCAAACACGTTTATATAGGAAGCCTTAGCGGTTAAAAGTAAAACAACGTGTGAGTGTGACAGTAGAAAGAAAAGATAAATATCTGTTTTTTTTTAACCCTAAATCATTAGCTCTCAAAATGTTTATTGGCTTTTTCCTCACGTCACATCCTGATAATTCTCATACATGATCATTGGTTTTAAACTTTATAGTACAGACAGGGTTTAAAATAGGGGATTATGCTGTATAATCTATGGTAATCGGATCAAACTTGTAATTTCAGCACGAGGAACATGCAACATGGTGCATAGTAGTAACTAACATATAAAGGACGATCAAATAATTCATGGGAATGATTCAAGGAAACCAATGTACGAATCATTCTCAGCACATTTGTTTCTTTGTAAATCTACATTTATTGGACCATGTGCTCTCTTTGTTTTTTTCTGGAATTTAGACCCAACATAACACATACGGCATCATTATACATGTTCCTCCTTTTATATCTATTATTATCCTTATGGACGGTTAATATTTAATGGAAGTTATTTAACCAATCATAAAAATAATTCCATAAATTTTGTTAACATTTTAAAAAATGAAGCAACAACTTCTCACTACAAGATGCTGCCGCAATACCGACGGCCTTTTTCGTCGGAATTTCGTCGGGATAGGCTATTCCCGACGAAATTCCGACGAAAAAGGCCGTC
Organism: Moricandia arvensis; assembly: GCA_905132765.1. NCBI lineage: Eukaryota > Viridiplantae > Streptophyta > Magnoliopsida > Brassicales > Brassicaceae > Moricandia > Moricandia arvensis. The sequence continues at coordinate 84,616 of CAJHQP010002411.1, forward strand.
GATATGGCTTCGTCGGAAACTCAAATGTCGTCGGGAATCCGTCGGAAATTTCTGACGGAATTCCGAGAATTTCCGACGGCTACAATTTCCGACGCCGTCCCGACCAAATATCTGATCGGAAATTTCCGTCGGAAAGGACTCGGAAATTCCCGACGGAAAATGGTCCGTCGGGAATTACCGACGGCCATGATCCGTCGGAAATTCCCGACGGAATCCCACTGTCGGAATTTCCCGACGGCCTTTCCGACGGGTACCGCCGTTGCAATATTCCGACGGACCATGTTCCGTCGGGAATTCCCGACGGCCTTCTTTCGTCGGGAATTTCCGACGGCCATTATCCGTCGGAATATTCCTACGACAGTACCCGTCGGAAAGGCAGTCGGTACTTTCCGACGGATGGTGGCCGTCGGTAATTTCCGACGGATCATGGCCGTCGGGTTATTCCGGATTTGAATTCAAAAATTATTTTTTTAATATTTTATTTTTTTAGTTTATTTAATTGAATTATTTAAAAATATTCAAATTTAATATAAAATAACACAAAAATATATTATAGAAATTTTAAAGTTTTACAAAATTAAAAAAAAACATTCAAAAAGTGCATAATTTAAAAAAAACACTAAAACCTATTAGAAAACATATCCTCCATCCTCTTCATAAGCTCCTGGTTTAACCTCCTGGTCTCCGCCATCTCCTCTCGATATGCCGCCATCTCAGCCGACTGTTGCTCCATTTGAGCCGATTGTTGTGCCATCTGAGCAATAACTGTAGCGTTCTGGGTCTCCAACGCTTGAATACGCTGAGTCTTGTCTTGAAGCTCCTCAATGATCATCGGATCAGCATATGAAGATTGCGAAGACGATGCAGGACACGAAGAAGCACGACGAGCCAAACCGACCAGATAACCTTTCTTCTTTGGGACCGCCTATTAAGAGATTAATAAAATTAAAAAAATCTAAGAAATTTACCTGAAAACTTAGATTATTATAATATTATGAAAAATAAAAGATTAATGAAATGAAAATCTAAGAAATTTACCCATTCGACCATTTCGTTGATTCGCTGGGTTTGGGAGAACTGGGTGGAAGCATCGGATTCGTCATCACCGGTAAGAGGAGGCTGAGAAGCTAGGAAGTCTTGTTTCTGCATCTTCACCAAGTCCACGACACCTTTAATTGTTACATTCTTGATTTCTCCAGTCTTCTTGTTGGTGTACGCTGCCTCCATGACAGCGAGCTGGTCGACTGGTTTCCCGTCGTTTGCTTCAATCTATAATAATATATAAAAAACTTAGTAAACATATAGAATTATAAAAAAAAGTAAAAATATATAACATACTTACAAGTTGGTCCTCCTTAGTGGATAAGCTGCAGGCGCCGAGGTTGTGGGTGTACACCCCTGCTCCGTCACGGACACTCATGCGGTTGCCCGAGTTTCTGACCGAAATCTCTTCAGTCGCATCCTCCAACCAATGATCAATCAGCTCCTTCCAAACCGTAAGGTTGATGCTCTTTGGCATCTTCCCCTTCTTCCAAACCTGCTTCCACTCGTTCAGTTGCTTGGTATAAACAGATGAAGCCTTCCTGTGAAATGCCTTACGGACAGTTTCCGTCAAGCCAGACTCCCAGTTGAAGTCTTGCTGAAAGAAAACACACATAATATAAATAAAAATAATATAATAAAATTATTAAGAAATACATAAAGTAAAAAAAAATAGGAAAATACCGCAAATTGACGAAACCACAGATCTTGCTCGGTATCTGGCATCACACAGTATGTCTTATACCCCGTATTCAGCATGCTATACATCATATGATTAATGCTCTTGCTGATGCCATTTCCGGACTTGGTGAACCTACCAAAAAAATTGTTATAAATTATATAATTGGAAAAATATATTAAAAATAATATTTAAAAACTAACCATGTAGTTCTTCCCCGTGGGTAAGGATGAAGTACCCTGAGATGATCTCGACCGGGCTGTCGAACCAACTCATCAACCGGCATTCTACCCGGTGGGTGCGGAGCCTCTGCATGTGGAGCTAGAGGTGGAATGGGAGCTGGAATGTGAGGAACATATGCCGGAAAAGAATTATGCTCCTGCGAAGACTGTGATCCTCCCCGAGAAGACTGCGATCCTCCCCGAGAATTGCTGGCCGAACCACTCCGTCCTCGGGGAGTGTAACGACGTAGCCTAGCTCCGTCACCGGACCCGTCACCGGACCTGAAAAAATATCATTATTATATCAATTTATTTATATATACACAGATATGGATGCAAGAAAGGTGATGATCGCATTTAACAAATTACACATTCATAGATAGATCTTTCGATTTATGTAGTGTTAAAAAGGTTTAAT